>JAIUJO010003865.1:30000-41566 GCA_023846275.1 Vanilla planifolia | reverse complement strand
GCAGTGATTAAGAATTAAGGATTAGAGACTAAAGATTAGAGATTAGGGATTATGGATATACATTAAGGATTAGGGATTAGGTTTTGGGATTCGAGGTTAGGGATTAGAGATTAAGGATTAGGGGTTAGGAATTAAGACTTAAAGATTAAAGGTAGAGGATGGATTAATGATTAGGGATAAGGATTAGGGATTAAGGATTATGGAGAAGGAAGAAGGTGGAAGGAAGAAAGAAGGAAGAAAAAGAAGAAGAGGAAGAAGAAGAGAAAAAATTAGAATAATATGAAGAAGAACAGGGAGAAGAAGAGGAAGAATAAAGATGAAGGTAGGTGGAGGAAGGAAGCAGGAAGGAGGAAGAAAGAAGGAAGAAGAAAGAAGAAAGATGAAAGAAGATTGAAGAAAGAAGGAAGAACGAAGAAGAAGAAGAAGAAGATGAAGTATAAGGATTAAGAAATGAAGAATTTGGGATTAATGATAAGGGAATATGGATTAATAATTAGAGAGGGTAGGATTAAGGATTAGGGATTAGGTATTTAGGATTAAGGATTTGAGAGTTAGCAATTAGGGATTAGGGATTAGGAAGTTAGGATTAGGGATTAAAGATTATGGATTAGGAATTAATGATTAGGGATTAAGAATTAAGAGATTAATTATTAAAGATTAGAGATTAGATATATAGAATGATTTATTAAGGATTATGGAATAGAGATTAAGGATTAGAATTAGAGATTATGATTTAGAGATACAAGATTCAAGATCAAAGATTAAAGATTAGGGATTAGAGTTTAAGGGACTAGGATTAGAGACTAGGGATTAGGGTTTTTGGGATTAGGGATTAATGATTAAGGACTAGCGATTAAAGATTAAAGATTAAGAATTAGAGATTAAAAGTAATGGATTACAGATTATAAATTAAGGATTAGGGATTAGGTGTTAGAGATTAGAGTTTAAGGATTAGAGATTATGGATTATAGGTTAGGGATTAAATATTAAGGATTAGAGGTTATGGATTGACTAGAGATTAAGGATTAAGGATTAGGGAGAAGAAAGAAGGAAGAAAGAAGAAGAAGAAGAAGAAGGAAGAAGGAGAAGGAAGAAAGAAGAAGAAAAAGAGGAAGAAGAAGAGGAAAAATAAAAGATGAAGAAGAATGAAGAAGGAAGAAAAAGATGGAAGGAGGTAGGAATATGGAAGGAGAAAGAAGGAAGAAGAGAGAAGAAAGAAGAAAAAAGAAAGCAAAATGAAGAGAGAAGAGAGAAGAAAGAAGAAAGAAGAAGAAGAAGAGGAAGAAGAAGAAGAAGGAAAGAGAAGAAGGAGAAAGAAAAAGAGAAAGAGGATGAGAACAAGGTGGAGGAGAAGGAGAAGGAGATAGAGAGGGGAAGGCGAAGGTGAAGGAGATGGAGAAGGAGAAGGAGATAAAGAAGTAATAGAAGTGGAAAGGGAGTAAGAAGGAGAAGAAGATGGAGAAAGACTAGAAGAAGGAGAAGAATAAGAAGAAGAAGAAAAAGTAGAAGGAAAAGAAGATGAAGAGGAAGGAGAAGAAGAGGAAGAAGAAGAAAAAATAGAAGAAGAAGAAAATGAAAAAGAAGAAGAAGAGGAAGAAGAAGAGGAAGTAGAAGAACAAGAAAAAAAGAAGGAGAAGAAGAAGAAGATGATGAGGAAAAAGAAGAAGAAGAAGACGAAGAAGGCAAAGAAGAAGAAGAAGAAGAAGAAGAAGAAGAAAAAAAGAAGAAGAAGAAGACGAAGAAGGCAAAGAAGAAGAAGAAGAAGAAGAAGACAGAAGAAAAAAAAGAAGAAGAAGAAGACAAAAAGAAGGGGAAGAGGAAGAAGAAGAAGAAGAAGAAGATGAGGAAGAAGTGGAAGAAGAAGAAGAAAATAAGGAAGAAGAGAGGAAAAAGAGGAAGAAGAAGAAGAAGAGGAAGACGAAGTGGAAGTGGAAGAGAAGAAGAAGAAGAGGATGAAGAGATGGATTATGGATTAGTAATTAAGTGTTATGTATTACAAGTAAGGGATTAAGGAAGGAGGGATTAGGGATTAGGGATCGAGGAACATGAGTTAATGATTAGAGAGGGAGGGCTTAAGGATTATGAATTTTGGAGTTAGCAATTTGGGATCAAGGTTTAAAAATTAGGGATTAAAGCTTAGAGAGTAAAGATTAAGGAATAAGTATCAGGGATTAGAGATTAAGGATTAAGGATTTAAAAATAAAGATTAAGGATTAGGGATTAAAAAAATCAAGATTAAGGGATTAGGGATTAAAAAATCAAGATTAAGGATTAGGGATTAGGTATTAGGGATGAAGACATTAATAATTATGGATTCGAGATTAAAAATTAAGAATTAAGAGATTAATAATTAAAGGTTAGGGATTAAAGGTTAGGAATTTAGGTTTAGGGATTAAAGAAAAAGGATTAGGAACTAGTAAGGATTAAGGATTAGTGATTAAAGATACGAATTAAAGATTAGAGATTGGGGATTAAGGATGGATTAAAGATTTTAGATTAGGGATTATGGATGGTTAAGAGATTTGGAAATGGAGGTAAGGGATTAAAGATTAGGATTAAAAATTAGGGATGGATTAGAAATTAATGATTAAGGATAATGAAGAAGGAAGAAGAAATAAGAAGGAAGAAAGAAGGAAGAAGGAAGAAGGAAGAAAGAAGAAGAAGAAAAGGAATAATAAAGAAGGAAGAAGGTAAGAAAAAGGAAGAAGCAAGAAGAAAGAAGAAAGTAGAAATAAGATAGAAAATAAAGAAGAAGAAGAATAAGAAGAAGAAGAAGAAGGAGGAGATGGCGAAAGAAAAGGAGAAAAAGATGAGAAGGAGGAGGCAAAGAAGAAGGGGCAAAGAAGAAGGAAGAGAAGGTGAAGGAAATGGAGGAGAAGGACAAGTAGAAGGAGGAGGAGTAGGAGAAGAGTAAGAGGAAGAAGAAGAAGAAGAAGAAGGTGAAGAAGTTGAAGAAGAAGAAGAAGAAGAAGACGACGAAGAAGAAGTAGAGGAAGATAAGGAGGAAAAAGAAAAAGAAGAAAAAGAAGAAGAATAAGAAGAAGAGGAGAAGAGAAAGATGATGATGAAGAAGAAGAGGAAGAAGAAGAAGAAGAAGAAGAAGTAGAATAAATAAAAGAAGATGAAGAAGAAGAAGAAGAAGTAAGGGAAGAAGAAGAAGAAGAAGAAGGAGAATAATAAGAAATAGATGTGGAAGAAGAAGAAGAAGATGGATAAGAAGAAGAAGAAGAAGAAGAAGAACAAGTAGAGGAAGAAGAAGAGGAAGAAGAAGAGGAAGAGGAAGAGGAAGAGAAGAAGAAGAAGAACAACAAGAATAAGAAGTAGATGAAGATGAATAAGGAGAAAAAGAAGATGAAGAAGAAGAAGACATAGAAGAAGAAGAAGGAGAAGAGGAAAAAGAATAAGAGGAAGAGGAAGAGGAAGAAGAAGAAGAGGATGAATAAGAAGAAGAAAAAGAGGAAGAGGAAGAAGGATAAGGAGAAGAAGAAGAGGAAGAAGAAGAAGATGAGTAAGAAGAGAAAGAAGAAGAAGATGAGTAAGAAGAGAAAAGAAGAAAAAGATGATGATGAGGAAGAAGAAGAAGAGGTAGAGAAGAATAAGGAGAAGAGGTAGAAGAAAAGAAGAAGAAGAAGAGGAAGTAGTAGAAGAAGAAGAGGAAGAAGAGAGATTGGAGATTAGAGATCAGGTGTTAATGATTAGGTTTTAGGGATTGGGGATTATGGAATGAAGTATTATGCATTAGGTATCAGGGAATATGGGTTAAATATTAGGGCGGGGTTAGAGATTAAGGATTTAGGACTTAGGAATTTGGTATTAGGGTTTAGGGATTAGGGATTAAAGATTAAGAAATTAGGTGATAGGGATTAAGGATCTAGGATTAAGGATTAGTCATAAAGGGATTGATTGTTATGGATTAAAAATTAAGTATTAAGAATTAAGGGATTAATTATTAAGAATTAGGGACTAGAGATTAGGAATTTAGGATTAGGAATTAGAGAATAAAGATTAGGGATTGGAGATTTAAGATTAGGGATATTGTATTCATTATTCGAGATTAGAGATTAGGGATTAGATAATAATGGATTAGGGTTAGCATTAGATAATAGGGATTAGTGATTAGTGATTAATGATTAGGGATTAGTAATTTGGTATTAGGGATTAGAGATTATAAATAAGGTTTGTGGACCATAGATTAGGGATTAGGGACTAGATATTAGGTAATAGAGTTTAATAATTATATATTAGGTATTAGAGGATAGGGATTAAAGATTAATGATGAGGGATTAGAGATTAGAGATTAATGATTAGGGCTTAGGGAATAGGGATGAGGAATTCAAGATTAGAGATTAGGGATTAAATATATGGGATTACATATTAAAAATTGAATAGGGATTATGGATTAGAAATTAGGAATTAAGTATTAAATATTATGGATTAGAGATTAAAGATTAGGAATTATGGTTTATGGATTATGTATTAGGGGTTAGGGATTAAGGATTAAGGATTAAATGTTAGGGATTAGAAATTAAGGATTAAAGACTAAAGATTAGAGTTTAAGGATTAGGGATTAGAGATTACGGATTAATGATAGATTAGGGATTAGGGATTATGGATTATGAATGGATGGATTAAGCATTATCCATTTAAGGAAGAGTTCGTAGGGAGGGTGGGATTAAGGGGTAAGGATTATGGAATAAAGATTGATGCTTATGAAGAAGGAGGAGAAGAAGAAGATGATTAAGAAGAAAACAAGAACAAGGAGAAGAAGAAGAAGAAAAAACAAGAAGTAAAGAGAGAAAAAGAATAGTAAGATGCAAAAGTCAAAGAATAAGAAGAAGAAGAAGAAGATGATGAGGAAGAAAAGGAAGAAGAAGAAGAAGAATAGGAAGAAGAAGAAGAAGAAGGAAAAAAGAGAAGAGTAAGATGAAGAAGAAAAAGAAGTAGAAGAAGATTATGAAGAAGTTAAAAGAAGAAGAAGAAGAAGAAGAAGAAGAAGAGGAAGATGAAGAGGAAAAAGAAGATGAAGAGAAAGAAGAAGAAGAAGAAGAAGAACTAAAAGATGAAGAAGAGAAAGAAGTAGAACATGGAGATGAGAAGAAGAAGAAGACGAAGAAGAAGAAGAAGAAGATGATGATGATGAAGAAAAAGAAGAAATAAAAGAAGAAGAAGAAGAGGAAGAAGAAGAATAAGAAAAGAATAAAATGGAGAAAAAGAAGACTGTGGGGAAGAAGAAGAGGTGAAAGAAGTAGTAATAGAATAGTAAGAAGAAGAAAAGAAGACAAAAAAGAATATGAAGAGGAAGACAAAGAAGAAGAAGAAGATAAAGAATAAAAAGAAGAAGATGAACAACAAAACAAAAAGAAGAGGAAGAAGAACAAGAAGTAGAGAAAGATGAGGGAGATGAGGAAGAAGAAGAAGAAGATTAAGAAGAAAAATAAGAAGAAAAGTAGGATGAAAAATAAAAGAAGAAGAAGAAGAAGAAGTGATGGATTAAGGATTAGGGATTAGGGATTAGGGATTAGGGATTAAGGAATGATGGATATATTAGGTGTTAAGCACTAAGAATTAAGGATAAGGAATTTTTAACTAGGGATTAGCAATTAAGGTTTAGAAATTAAGGATTTGGGACAAGGGAGTAAAGATTAAGGAATAAGTAATCAAAATTAAAGATTAAGGATTAGGGATTAGTGATTAAAGATTATGGTTAAGCATTATGGATGATGGGATTAACAATTAGGGATTAGGGATTAAGGATTAATGATTAATGATTATGGGATTAATTACTAAGGATTGGAAATTAGGGATTTAGATTATGAATTATAGACTACGAAATAGAGATTAGGGATTAAGGATTTGAGATTATGATTAGGGATTCAGGATTCAGGCTTATGGATCAGAGATTAGGAATTAAAGATTAGAGATTAAATGACTAGGATAAGGATTAGGAACTAGGAGTTAAAAGTTTGGGTTTAGGGATTAGGGATTAAGGATTAGAGATTAGGGATTAGAGATTAGGGTCAGGCTATTATAGATTATACATTAGGGATTAATGATTAGGGATTAAGATTTAGGAAATAGAAATTAGGGATTAAGATTTAGGAATAGAAATTAGGGATTAATGATATGAGATTAAAGATTTGGGATTATATATAAACGATGGATTAGGGATTAAGGATTGGTTATTAGGGATTAGAGATTAAGGATTTGGGAGGAATGGATTAGGCATTATAGATATAGGGATAAGAGATTAATGAGGGAGGGATTAAGGAGTAAAGATTACGAAATTGGGATTAAGGATTAGCGAAGAAGGAGAAGGAGAAGAAGAAGAAGAAGAAAGAACAAGTAGAAGAAGTATAATAATAATAATAATAAGATGAAAAGAAAGAAAAAGACTAAGGAAAAGAAGAAGAAGAAGAAGAAGAAGAAGAAAAAGAAGAAAAAGAAGAAGTGGAAGATGTTGATGAGGAAGATGAGGTACAAAAGGAAAAAAGATGATGGAGAAGAAAATGAGAAAGAAGAAGCAGAAATAAAAGATGAAGAAGGAGGAGAAGTAGAAGAATAAGAAGAAGAAGAAAAGAAGAAGAAATACAAGTGGAAGAGGAGGAAGAAGGAGAAGGTGAGAAGAAGAAGAAGAAGAAGAGGAAGAAGAAGAAGAAGAAGAAGAAGAAGAAGAAAATAAAGAAGAAGAAGAAGAGGAAAAAGAATACGAAAAAGATTAGACATAGAAGAGGAAGAAGAAGAAGAAGAAGAAGAAGGAGAAGAGGAGGAGGAAGAAGAAGAAGAAGAAGATGATGAAGAAGAAGAAAATGAGGAAGAAGAAGAAGATAAAGTTGAGGAAGAAGAAGTAAAAGAAATGGAAGAAGGAAAAAAAAAAGTAGAAGAAGAAGAGGAAGAAAAAAAGGATTATGAATTTGGGATCAAACTTTTGGGATTAAGAATTAGAGATAAGGGATTAAAAAATGAAGGATTAGGCATTACATATTAGGGAATATGGGTTAAAGATTAAAGAGGAAGGGATTAGGGATTTGGGAGTTAGGAATTATGGATTAGAGTTTAAAAATTAAGGATTAGGGGTTAGGGATTAGGGAGTAGGGATTAGGTAATATGTAATAGAGATTAAGGATTAAGTATTAGGGATAAAGAGATTAATGATTAGGCATTAGAGATTAGAGACTAAGAATTATCAGATTAATTATTATGTATTAGGAATTAGAGATTAGGAATTTAGAATTAAGGACTAGGGATTAAATAATAAGGATTAGGGATTAGCGATTAGGGATTAGGGATTAGGGATTAGAGATTAAGGATTCAAGATTAAAGGATTAGGATTAGAATAAATGATCAGGGATTAAGGATTTGTGGTTAAGGATTAGGAATTAGTGATTGGAGATAAGAGATTAGGCATAACAGATTATGAATTATAGATTTGGGATTAAGGAATAGGTATTAGAGGTTAGAATTTGGAGATTAGAGATAAGCAACTAGAGGCCAGGGATTAAGGATAAGGGATTAGAGATTAGGGATGGATTAGAAATTAAGGATTAAGGATTAGTGTCAAGGAAGAAGGAAGAAAGAAGTAGGAAGAAGGGAGAAGGAAGAAGTAAGAAAGAAGAAAAAGAGAGTAAGAATAAAAAGAAAGGAAGAAGGAAGAAGGAAGAAGGAAGGATGTAGGAAGAAGGAAGAAGGTAGAAGAAAGAAGAATGTAGAAAGAAGAAAAAGAAAGAAAGAAAGAAAGAAAAGAAGAAAGAAGAAAGAAGAAAAAGAAAGAAAGAAAGAAAGAAGAAGAAGAAGAAGAAGAAGAAGAAGAAGCAAGAGAAAGAAAAGGTGGAGGATGAGGAGAAGGAGGATAGGAAGGAGAAGGAGAAGGAGTAGGGAAGGAGAAGGTGAAGGAGATGGAGAGGGAGAAGGAGATGGAGAAGATGAAGGAGATAGAGTAGGAGAAGGAGAAGGAGAAAGACTATGAGAAGGAGGAGAAGAAGAAGAAGAAGCATAAGAAGAATAAAAAGAAGAGGTTGTAGAAATAGAAGAAGAAGAAGAATAAGAACAAGAAAGGAAGAAGAAGGAGAAGAAGAAGAGGAGGAAGAAGAAGAAGAAGAGGAAGAAGAAGAAGAAGAAGAAGAATAAGAAAAGGAAGAAGAAGATGAAGAAGAAGAAGAAGATGATGAAGAAGAAGAAGAAGAGGAAGATGAGGAAGAAGAAGAGAAAGAAAAAGAAGAAAATAAGGAAGAAGAAGAAGAAGAGGAAGAGAAGGTGGAAGAAGAAGAAGAAGAGGATGAGGAGATGGATTGGGGATTAAGAATTAGGGGTTAAGGATTAAGTATTGAGTATTCAAGAAGGAGAGATTTGGGATTAAGGATTAGGGATAATGGATTAGAATTAGGAATAGATTAGAATTAGGAAATATGGATTAGTAATTAGGTATTAAGGTTTAGGGTTTAAGGTTAAGGATTAAAGATTAAAAATTTAGGAATAAGTAATAAAGATTAAGGATTAAGGATTAAGGATTAAGAATTAGAAATTAAGAATGAAGGGAATAATGATTAGGATTAAGGCCTTATGATTAAAGGATTAATTATTAAGGAATATGAATTAGGGATTATGGATTAGGGAATAGCGGTTAGGGATTAAGGATTAGAAATTAGTGATTAAGGATTTAAGATTCAAAATTAGGCATTAGAAATTAGGGATTAGAGATTAAATGATTATAATTTGGACTAAGGTTTAGAGACTAAGATTAAGGATTAAAGGTTAGGCATTAGGGATTAAAGATTAACGATTAGGGATTAGAGATTCAGGATTAGGGATAAATTGATTAGGAATTCAGAATTAAGATGAAGGATTAGGAATTAGGGATTAAGGATTACTGAAGGATGGATTAAACATTATGATTTAGGGATGAGAGACTAAGGATGAAGGGAATAAGGTGTAGGGATTAAGTTATAAGAATTGAGTAATTACAAAGAAGAAGGAGAAGAAGAAGAAAAAGAAGAAGAACAAGGAGAAGAAGAAAAATAATAATAATAAGAAGAAATGACAGAAAAAGAATAAGAACAAGAAGAAGACAAAGAAGATGATGAAGAAGAAGATGAAGAACAAGAGGAAGATGAGGAAGAAGAGATTGAAGAAGAAGGAGAAAATAAGGAAGAAGAAGAAAAGAAGAAGAAGAAGAAGAAGAAGAAGAAAAGATGAAGAAGAAGAGGAAGAGGAAGATGAGGGAGAAGAGGAAGAAGAAGAATAAGAAGAAGAAGAAGGAGAAGTGAAAGAAGAAGAAGAAGAAGAAGAAGAAGAAGAAGAGGAATTAGAAGCAGAGGAAAAAGATGAGGAAGATGAAGAAGAAAAAGAAGAAGAAGAAGAAGAAGGAGAAGAGTGAAAAGAAGAAGAAGAAGAAGAACAAGGTGAAGAAGTTGAAGAAGAAGAAGATGATGATGAAGAAGGAGCAGAGAAAAATGAAAAGGAAGAAGAAGAAGAAGAAGATGATGAAGAAATAAAAGAAGAAGAACAACAAGAAGAGAAGAAGAAAAAGGTGATGAAGAAGAAAAAAGAAGAAGAATAAGAAGAAGAAGAAGAAGAAGAGGAAGAAGAAGAAGGAGAAGGAGAAGGAGAAGAAGAAGGTGAAGAAGAAAAAATAAAATAGGGAGAAGAAGAAGGACAAGAAGAAGAAGATGAAGAAGAAGATGAAGATGAAGAAGAATGAGAAGTAAAGGAAGAAGAAGAGGAAGAATAAAAGAAAGAAAAAGAAAAAGAAGAAGAAGGAGAAGAAGAAGAAGAAGAAGAAGAAGTGGAAGAAGAAAAAGAAGAGGAAGAAGAAGAAGAGGAGAAAGAGAAGAAGGAGAAGAAGAAGAAGAAGATGTAGTAGAAGAAGAAGAAGAAGAAGAAGAAGAAGAAGAAGAAGAAATGGATGAAGAAGAAGAAGAAAAATATGGAGAGGAAGAAGAAGAAGAGGAAGAAGAAGAAGAGAAAGATGAGTAAGAAGAGGAAGAACAAGAAGGTCATGATGAGGAAAAAGAAAAAGAAGAAGAAGAGGAGGAGGAAGAAGAAGAAGTAGAAGAAGAAGACGAAGAAGAATGAATGATTAGGGATCAGGCATATGGGGTTAGGGATTAGGGAGTGAAGGATTAAGAATTAGGTATCAGGGAATGACAGTTAATTATAGGGATGTAAGGATTAGAGATTTGGGATTTTGGAGTTAGTAATTAGGTATTAGTAGTTTAGGAATTAGGGATTAGGGAATAAGTAATAAAGATTAAGGATTAGGGATTATGGATTAAGGATTTTGGATTATAAATTAAGGATGATGGGATTAATGATTATGTATTAAAAATTAAGGATTGAAACTTAAGGGATTAATTATTAAGGATTAAGGATTATCGATTAAGAATTTAAGATTAGGGATTAGGGATTAGGGATTAGGGTTTAAAGAATAGATATTAAGGATTAGAGATTAGAGATTAGGGATATAGGACTAAAGATTGGAGATTAGAGATTAAGGATTAAGGGGTTAAGATTTCCAGCAGAGATTAAAGATTAGGGATTAAGGACTAGGGATTAGGAATCAGGGATTTGGGATTAGAGATTATAGATTAAGCATAAGTATTATAGATTATAGATTAGGGACTAAGGATTAGGTTTTAGGTATTAGAGTTTTAGGACTAGAGATTAAAGATTAGAAGATATGGATTAAAGATTAAGGATTAGGGATTAGGGATTAGGTATTAGAGCTTAACGATTAGGGATTAGGGATTAAGAATTAGAGATTAGGGATTAAGGATTAAAGATTAGGGATTAGGGATTTAGGATTAAAAATTAACGATTAGATATTTGGGATTAAACATTATAGATTATAGATTAAGGATGGATTATGGATTTGGGATTAGGGATTAAGGATTTAGAGTTAAGGATTAGAGATGAAAGATTAGGGATAACAAATTGGCAATTAGGGATTAGAGGTTAGGGATTGAGGATTAAAGATTAAAGATTAAAGATTAAAGATTTTAGATTAGGGAATAGGGATTAGAGATTATGGTTTAGAAATTAAAGATTATGGATTAATGATGGATTATGGATGACAGATTATGAAGGGATGGATTCATCATTATAGATTTTGGGACAAGAGATTAAGGAGGGAGGGATTAAGGAATAAGGATTAGGGATTAAAAATTAACAATTGCAAGAAGAAATAAAAGAAGAAGAAGAAGAAGAAGGAGAGGAAGAAGAAAAAGAAGAACAAGAAGAGGAAGATGAGGAAGGAGAAGAAGAAGAAGATGAAGAAAATGAGGAAGAAGAAAAAAGAGGAGAAGAAGAAGTAGAAGAAGAAGAAGAAAAAAAGAAATAGAGGAAGAAGAAGAAGAAGAGAAGAAGAAGAGGAAGAGGAAGAGGAAGAAGAAGTAGAAGAAGAAGATGTAGAAGAGTAAGATGAAAAAGAAAAAAATGAGGAAGAAGAAGAAGAAGAAGATGAAGAAGAAGAAGAGGAAGAAGAAGTAGAAGAATAAGAAGAAGAAGAAGAAAAAGAAGAGGATGAAGAAGAAGTACAAGAGGGAGAAGAGTAAGAGGAAGAAGAAGAAGAAGA
>JAIUJO010003865.1:2500-27500 GCA_023846275.1 Vanilla planifolia | reverse complement strand
AGGCTCTGTATTTTGGAGGCGTATATGATACCTGGGCACCCGGGGGGGGAGATGTCAGAAAAATTACCAACTTGACCCTTAGCCCAAACGTGATATTTGGTTATTTACTAAAATCTCCTTTTGGGGGAGAAGGATGGATTGTTAGTGTGGACGATTTGGAAGATATAATCGGGGGACATGTTTGGTTAGGTTCCATTTGTATACTTGGTGGAATTTGGCATATCTTAACCAAACCTTTTGCGTGGGCTCGTCGTGCATTTGTATGGTCTGGAGAGGCTTACTTGTCTTATAGTTTAGGCGCTTTATCTGTCTTTGGTTTCATCGCTTGTTGTTTCGTCTGGTTTAATAATACCGCTTATCCTAGTGAATTTTACGGACCTACTGGTCCAGAAGCTTCTCAAGCTCAAGCATTTACTTTTCTAGTGAGAGACCAACGCCTTGGGGCTAACGTGGGATCCGCCCAAGGACCCACTGGGTTAGGTAAATATCTAATGCGTTCTCCGACCGGAGAGGTTATGTTTGGGGGGGAAACGATGCGTTTTTGGGATCTTCGTGCTCCCTGGTTAGAACCTCTAAGGGGTCCAAATGGTTTGGACTTAGGTAGGCTGAAAAAAGACATACAGGCTTGGCAAGAACGGCGTTCGGCAGAATATATGACTCATGCTCCTTTAGGTTCTTTAAATTCCGTGGGTGGCGTAGCTACCGAGATCAATGCAGTCAATTATGTTTCTCCTAGAAGTTGGTTAGCAACCTCTCATTTTGTTCTAGGATTTTTCCTATTTGTGGGGCATTTGTGGCATGCGGGAAGAGCACGTGCGGCTGCAGCGGGATTTGAAAAAGGAATCGATCGTGATTTGGAACCTGTTCTTTCCATGACCCCCCTTAGCTGATACTTTTTTCTTGACCTTAGATCTATATCTAAATATCTAGATAGATATTTATTGTATATATTGTTTCTGGCTCAGCTATCCCACCTAGCCGAGTCATTCCCTTTATGAAAAAGATGAGTGCGTGGCCAAACAGTGGCCAAACAAATAAATAAGGAATTGGAATTTATGAAGTGAAGAAGTAAAAGGAGAGAGAGGGATTCGAACCCTCGATAGTTTCTTTTTAAGGACTATACCCGCTCAGCCATCTCTCCCAGATAGAACTAGAACTCGATTTTATTTTATTTCTATTTTCTTCCTAAAAAGGGAACATGACCATGTTAGATGATACATTCACTATCTGCTCGACTTTATGTCTGAATAAAAAAAAAGTTTTATTTTATATATTGAATATTTATATATATATTGAGTATTTCAATATAATGTAATATTGAAATATAATAAATATAATAAGTAATAAAATCATTTCTGTCAAATCCCTTCATGATACATTTTTTTTTTAATTTGGACTAAGGGAGGGATCCATGTGGTATATTCATTTTTTGGTAGTAGAGGATTACAAACATGACTATTGCTTTCCAATTCGCTGTTTTTGCATTAATTGCAACTTCATTAATCTTACTGATTAGTGTACCCGCTGTATTTGCTTCTTCTGACAGTTGGTCAAGTAAAAAAAATGTTATATTTTCTGGTACATCATTATGGATTGGATTAGTCTTTCTGGTAGCTATCCTGAATT
The DNA here is from genome assembly GCA_023846275.1 of Vanilla planifolia. Lineage (NCBI taxonomy): Eukaryota > Viridiplantae > Streptophyta > Magnoliopsida > Asparagales > Orchidaceae > Vanilla > Vanilla planifolia. Next base: position 25,874 of record JAIUJO010003865.1, on the reverse strand, counting down.
CTCTGGTCTCTTGAACTTCATTTGATATTTCTCCGATCCAAAAATTTCAATCCTCCTAAGAAATTCCAATTGTGAGACACACTAAGAGTCCACTGAGTTCCGAATAAAAATAACATTTCATTGTTATTTTTATGAAATTAGATAACTAAGCCTAATTGGAATCTAACTTTACTGACTTTATTTACTATAATTTAGTATATTACTATAATTCAGTGTATATAATTTAGTATAATATAAGCCTATAGCTAGAGTCTTTTTATCTGTATCTGGTCCTGCGCAAATACGATCCAGACACATATATGATATGATAGATATATCATATATGTGTCGACATATGTGTACGTTTCAGAGATTAAGAAAATGAGAAAGCGGATATGGTCGAATGGTAAAATTTCTCTTTGCCAAGGAGAAGCTGCGGGTTCGATTCCCGCTATCCGCCCATGGCGGGTGAAGTAACGTCCGCCCTATGACCTATTAAAAGGTATAGTTTGCTATTATGCTAACTATTATGTTAATAGTAGTTATTCTAGTATATAGTATAGTAGTTAGTAGTTAATCTAGTATTTTTATTTTCCTCTTCACCTTTCTTTTCCTCCTCTCAAAAAAGAAGAAAATAAGAATGAATTACTACAAGAGAAAGGGGGATTTCGCAAAAATGTTGCGGAGACGGGATTTGAACCCATGACCTCAAGGTTATGAGCCTTGCGAGCTACCAGACTGCTCTACTCCGCGCTGAATAACTGGGAACAGATATACAAATTGCCCCTCTACAATATATATATAAATAGAATAGTCTATTTATACAAAATAGTAAAGGGGCTGCCTCTATTCTATGATCATAGATCATAGAGATCTATCCAAATAGGAAACAAGATTTTGTCCTTACCAACTTGATCTTGTTACGCCTGGTAACAAACATGCATGAAACATTTCTCGAAGTATGTATCCAAATAGTCCAAAGTCTCGATAGTTCGCTCTAGGTCTTCCGGTTAAACAACAACGTCGATGAAGACGTATAGGTGCACTATTACGTGGTGGGGATTGCAATTTTACATGAATTTTCCTTTGTTCACTCAACGAGTGAACTTTTCTTATTTCTTTTTTTGAGGATCGACGAATCAAATAATATTTCTGTTCTAATTTCTGACGCTTCTTCTCCCTTTGAATCCAACTTTTTCTTGCCATAATGATAATGTTTAGCTCCTATTTTGATGGACCATACAATTCAAATCTTAGATGAAAAAATCTCAGAAAGTAGGTAATTCCTCTTCATCGAAAGAAATGAGAATTTTTTATTAGGATATATTTATTAGGGTATACAAAAAAACAAAAAATCACTAAATTAGCCAAATTTTCCTGATGTGGAGGCAATTAAGAAAGCTGCATAGGTAAATATATAACCTACAGAAAAGTGGACTAATCCAATCAATCTTGCTTGCACAATGGAAAGAGCTACTGGCTTATCTTTCCATCGAATCAAATTAGCCAAAGGTGTACGTTCGTGAGCCCATACTAAAGTTTCAATCAATTCCTGCCAATAGCCGCGCCAGGAGATTAAGAACATAAATCCAGTAGCCCAAACAAGATGCCCAAATAAGAACATCCACGCCCAAACCGATAAATTATTCATACCAAAAGGGTTATATCCATTGATAAGTTGTGAAGAATTTAACCAAAGATAATCTCTCAACCATCCCATCAAATATGTGGAGGATTCATTAAATTGTGAAACGTTACCCTGCCATAACGTGATGTGTTTCCAATGCCAATAAAAAGTAACCCATCCAATGGTATTTAGCATCCAGAAAACTGCCAAATAAAATGTGTCCCAAGCAAAAATATCACAAGTACCACCACGCCCGGGGCCGTCGCAAGGAAAACTATAACCGAAATCCTTTTTATCTGGCATTAACTTGGAACCCCGTGCATCTAAAGCACCTTTTACTAAAATCAATGTAGTCGTATGTAAACCCAGAGCAATAGCATGATGGACCAAGAAATCTCCCAGTCCTATTTTTAAGAAAAGTGAATTACTATTTTCATTAATAGCATTCAACCAGCCAGGTAACCATATGCTTCGACCCGCATGGAACGCCGGGCTATTCGTTGAAGATAAGAGTACATCGAACCCATACGAAGTCTTGCCATGAGCAGATTGTATCCATTAGGCAAATATGGGTTCAATTAATATTTGTTTTTCCGGAGTACCAAAAGCAAGCATGACGTCGTTATGAACATAAAGTCCCAAGGTATGGAACCCTAAAAAAAGGCTGGCCCAACTTAAATGAGATGTGATAGCTTCTTTATGATCTAACATTCTTGCCAATACATTATCCTCATTCTGTTCCGGATTGTAATCCCTAATGAAGAATATTGCTCCATGAGCAAAAGCTCCTGTCATGATGAACCCTGCGATGTATTGGTGATGAGTATATAACGCAGCTTGAGTAGTAAAGTCTTGCGCTATGAATGCATAAGCAGGTAAAGAGTACATGTGTTGAGCTACTAAAGAAGTAATAACCCCTAAAGAGGCTAGAGCAAGACCCAATTGAAAATGAAGCGAATTATTTATTGTGTAATAAAGACCCTTATGCCCACGTCCTAATCGACCCCCCGGAGGAATATGCGCTTCTAAAAGATCTTTAATACTGTGACCAATCCCGAAGTTAGTTCTATACATATGACCAGCAACGAGAAAAAGAAATGCAATAGCTAAGTGATGATGAGCAATATCGGTTAGCCATAAGCTTTGCGTTTGAGGATGGAATCCACCAATAAGGGTTAGAATGGCAGTTCCTGCCCCTTGGGTAGTACCAAATAAATGACTACTCGAATCGGGGTTTTGAGCATAAAGATTCCATTTACCCATAAAAAGGGGTCCCAATCCTTGAGGATATGGCAATACGTCTAAGAAATTATTCCATCTGACATACTCTCCCCTGGATCCGGGAATAGCAACATGAACTAAATGTCCTGTCCAAGCCAAGGAACTGACTCCAAAAAGTCCTGACAAATGATGATTGAGACGAGATTCAGCATTTTTGAACCATGAAACGCTTGGTTTCCATTTTGGTTGTAGGTGTAACCAACTGGCTATTAAGGACATAGCAGAAAGAAATAATAGAAAAGAGCTCCAGTATAAAGATCCCCATTGGTGCGTAATCCGATTGTATACCACCACTGATAAACACCCGAATAAGCGATATTCACTGGACCGAGAGCACCTACTCTCGTAAAGGCTTCTACAGTAGGTTGCCCAAAATGAGGGTCCCAAATTGCATGAGCAATAGGCCTTACATGTAACGGGTCTTGTATCCATGACTCAAAATTTCCCTGCCAAGCTACATGAAACAGATTTCCGGACATCCACAGAAAGATTATTGCTAACTGTCCAAAGTGCGAACCAAAAATGTTCTGGTAAAGACGTTCTTCAGTAATATCATCATGACTCTCGAAGTCATGTGCGGTAGCAATACCAAACCAAATACGACGAGTAGTGGGGTCCTGAGCTAAACCTTGGCTAAACTTTGGAAATCTTAATGTCATAATGCCTTTCAAATCCTCCTAACCATTATCATACTGCAATAATTCTTGCTAAGAAGAATGCCCATGTTGTGGCAATTCCACCCAGAAGGTAATGGGTTACCCCTACAGCACGTCCTTGTACAATACTCAAGGCTCTAGGCTGGGTAGCAGGAGCAACTTTTAATTTGTTATGAGCCCAAACGATGGATTCAATGAGTTCTTGCCAATAACCACGGCCGCTGAATAGAAACATTAAACTGAAAGCCCAGACAAAATGAGCACCTAAGAAAAAAAGACCATATGCAGATAATGAAGAACCATAAGACTGAATTACCTGAGATGCTTGTGCCCATAAGAAATCCCAAAGCCATCCATTAATAGTAATGGAACTCTGTGCAAAGTTTCCTCCTGTAATATGAGTGACTACTCCTTGATCACTTATAGTACCCCAAACATCCGACTGCATTTTCCAACTGAAATGGAAAATGACTACAGAAATTGCATTGTACATCTAGAATAGACCTAGGAATACATGATCCCAGGCGGATACTTGACATGTCCCCCCCCCCTACCAAGTCCATCACAAGGGAAACGAAAACCAAGATTTGCTTTATCAGGTATCAAACGTGAACTGCGAGCAAATAGAACACCCTTCAGTAGTATCAATACGGTCACATGAATTGTAAATGCATGAATGTGATGAACCAAAAAATCTGCGGTTCCTAAGGGAATAGGTAACAAAGCAACTTTGCCTCCCACTGCTACTAATTCATCACCTCCCCAAGTTAAGCTGGTACTTGTTGTTGTCCCGGGAGCTGTTACGCTAGGTGCTAAAGCATGAGTGTTTTGTACCCATTGAGCAAATATGGGTTGTAATTGTATAGCGGTATCTGAAAACATATCTTGGGGACGCCCTAAAGCGCTCATAGTATCATTATGAATATACAAGCCAAAACCATGAAATCCTAGAAATATGCATGCCCAGTTCAGATGTGATATGATTGCATCGCGGTGTCTAAGGACACGATCTATTAGATCGTTGTATCGAGTAGTCGGATCGTAGTCTCTTACCATAAAAATGGCTGCATGTGCAGCAGCACCAGCTATAAGAAATCCTCCGATCCACATGTGATGTGTGAACAACGAAAGTTGTGTACTATAGTCAATAGCTATGTATGGATAGGGTGGCATGGAATACATATGATGAGCTACAACAATGGTTAAAGAGCCTAACATAGCCAGGTTCAGAGATAATTGAGCATGCCATGACGTTGTTAGGATTTCATAGAGACCCTTATGACCTTTGCCTCTAAATGGACCTTTATGAGCCTCTAAAATGTCTTTCAGACCATGACCAATGCCCCAGTTAGTCCTATACATATGACCTGCAATCAGGAAAAGAATTGCGATCGCTAAATGATGGTGTGCAATATCACTCATCCAAAGACCCCCCGTTATTGGGTCTAATCCTCCACGAAAACTCAGAAATTCTGCATATTTTGCCCAATTCAAGGTGAAAAAGGGGGTTGCTCCCTCAGAAAAACTTGGATAAAGTTGGGCCAAAAGATCCCGATTCAAGATAAATTCATGAGGAAGGGGTATCTCTTTAGGATCAACTCCAGCGTCGAGAAATTGGTTAATCGGTAAAGATACATGGATTTGGTGTCCTGCCCAAGAAAGAGACCCAAGTCCTAGTAATCCCGCTAAGTGGTGATTCAACATAGATTCTACATCTTGGAACCAAGCCAATTTTGGAGCGGCTTTGTGATAATGGAACCAACCAGCAAAAAGCATTAACAATGCAAAGACCAATGCACCAATTGCTGTACAATAGAGTTGTAATTCACTAGTGATTCCGGATGCTCGCCAAATCTGAAAAAAACCGGAGGTTATTTGTATTCCTCGGAAACCACCACCCACATTCCCATTTAAGATTTCTTGACCTACTATTGGCCAAACTACCTGGGCACTGGGTGCAATATGAGTAGGATCGCTTAGCCATGCTTCATAATTTGAAAAACGGGCACCATGGAAGTACATGCCACTCAGCCAAAGAAAGATAATGGAGAGTTGGCCAAAATGAGCACTAAAGACTTTTCAAGATATCTCCTCCAAATCATTGGTATGACTATCGAAATCGTGAGCATTAGCATGTAGGTTCCAGATCCAAGTAGTAGTATCAGGACCTTTAGCTATTGTTCTTGAGAAATGACCAGGTCTAGCCCATTCCGCGAAAGACGTTTTTATAGGATCCCTGTCTACAACAATTTTCACTTCGGGTTCCTGCGAACGAATAATCATTAGGTCCTCCTCTTTCCGGACAACAAACACATACACAGAGACCCGCCAACAAGAGTCAAATTTTTATTGAACCTCTGAAAGCTTAAAGATATATATTTGATTTATGATTAGTCCCTTTCTTTCCTTTCCTATCTTCCATCTATTTTCTTTAGTTTTTCACTAAAGGATGATGATTATAGAATATTTTTGAATTCTTTGAAAGAATGGAATTAATGAATTAATTATAGTATTATATTTATATTATTATTTATATTATTATTATTAATCTAAACTAAATACTAAACTAAATAGATCTAAACTAAATAGACTAAACTAAATAGAATTCCGAAAATTAGAATTCTAATTTTCATTCTATTTAGTCGATCCGGGGCAAGTGTTCGGATCTATTATGACATAAAGAATGGGTGCCCAAGGGACCTTGCTATTCTATAGCAAAAACCTTTTCCAGAGATGACGAAAAAATGATTTAGCTTATAGAAATATCTATTTACTTTCTTTTCTTCTTTTCTTTTTTAGAATTCTTTGAATTTTTGAATTGGAAAATTTATAAGATTAATCGAAATAACTTTATTAGTTCTATGCTATATAGTATCTCTAGCATTTATTCTTATGTAATACCGTACAAAATGTCAAAAATCGAGTTCTTTTCAAAAGAAGGAATATAATAAAATTCTTGATTGGATCTTCTCATACGAACGCTTTATTGAATTTGCTCGCTGAATCAAAAAAAATAGAAAGGTTTTATTCAAAACGCCTCGTTATTTTTAACCAATTATACGCTTCAATATAATTTTCTGGAGTAAGCGCTATAGCTTGTTTCCAATACTCAGCAGCTTTATCGAACCAAGCCTCTGCAATTTGAGAATCGCCTTGTAGAATGGCCTGTTCTCCTCGGTTGGAATAGGTGATTCAATTCCCTCCCTTAGAACCGTACTTGAGAGTTTCCTACCTTATACGGCTCATCAATCAATTCTTTTTTCTTTTTGTGTACCATCTTTCTTTTAATCTATCCTATGTTAACTTATGTTAATGTTAACTGAATTCGATTTCTCATCAATTGATTTATCTTAGGTTAACCAGAAAATGTTTATTATTTATTGTTAGTATATTAGTATATAAATATATATAAGTAATAATATATAAAGTAATAATATATAAGTATATAAGTAATATAAGTATATAAATAATAAATAAATAAATATAAATATAAGTTCTAAGTTTCCAATTCTAATTTTTATCAAAAATTAGTTTTCTCTTTTCTCCCACCTTCAGGAAAATGAAGGATAGATATACCCCGATATCGTTAGAATTTTCTGAAAGGTAACTATCTCGGTTTCCTATTTCATATATGGTATATGATATTTATGATTTATATAGAATCTTAGAAAAAGACTTTCCTCCTTTCAGAAAAAAAAACTTACTATCTTTGGGATCTGATGCTACACTGCTGCTCAATATTTTCAATACTTTATTTATACTTTCTTTATTTAGACTTTCTTTATAGTCGAACTTTATACTTTATAGTAGAATAGTAGAAATAGTAGAATAGATCAACTCTATTACATAAGTTGATGATTTCTAAATTTTTTTATCCCATATCATGGTATTGAGTTTCAGTAAGCAGTTCTGAACTTTATCGACCAAATCAAAAGAAAAATCAATAATAGTTTACTAAAAATAATAGCTTACTAATTGATCTTTATTCTTTATTGATCTTATTGATCTTTACGGTGCTTTCTCTATCAATTCTAATTCTATCTTTTATCCATAGAGTCTAGTATATAGGCCATACTTCTTCCTATTTTTTTTGTTCTGGTGAAGTCTTTTTCCTTGCTACAGCTGATAAAAATCGTTACTTTGTACGATACATATGTAGAAAGCCTATTTTTTCTAGTATTGACTAGACAATTTTCTCTTTTTTCCTTCTTTCTATAGTGAAGATAGTCGCACGTAATGACAGATCACGGCCATATTATTAAAAGCTTGTGGTAAAAATGGATTTCGTTCTAGTGCCTGGAAATAATATTCCAAAGCTTTTGTATGCTCTCCGTTGCTTGTGTGTATAAGACCTATGTTATAGAGTATATAACTTCGATCATAGGGATCCATTTCTGGTCGCGTAGCTTCATAATAATTCTGTAAAGCTTCCGCATAATTTCCTTCGGATTGAGCCGACATCCGTTACGGTCGTTCATTTTAGTAAAAGAATCTCCGTTTCAGAACCGTAAGTGAGATTTTCACCTCATACGGCTCCTCCCTTCTGTTCCCCCCTTCTTTGCATAGCATAGTACTTAGGTTAGGGTAATAATTCATGTAATCAAAATTTCACTATTTTTGTTATGAACTGACGGGAGCTGGTATTTTTACAAGAAATTTCTAGCCAGCCTCCCCCCAAGAGGTTTTTCTTAACATCAACTATCTTATTGCTAGATAGAAATGGTAACTCCAACAATTTCTTTGTACTCAACGCTTACGATTTCCAGGAATTAGTCACTTCAACAACCTTTGATGGTTATACGGATATCCAAAGTACAAATGAGATGGATCTTTGTTTTCCCAACCATTCTGTTTCGTCCCGATACAGATAAGGAAAGGGGTTATTTATAACAAAGTTTTCCTGTTGTTGATTCCTAGGTGTAGTGCTTTTTCCCTGATGTAACCTATTGGTTATTGGTATTAATGAAGTAGTATTTACCTCCAATACAGAACCTATAGATGTAACCTTTCGCTCAATACTAAAATGAATGGATAATTGAAGAATCTAAGGCTGCATCAATCGAGGATACACGACAGAAGGAATTGCTCTATCTCCAAACTTCACCTTCACTAAGCATAGGTTTTTTTTCACTAATTTGTTTTTTTTCTATTCCTAACTATCCTAACTACGTTCTTTTTTCTAGTCAAAATGAGGGTTCAAAAAAACAAAATCAAGAATAAAAAAAAATGTAAAATGAAAACCAGAAACAAAATCAAATCGCACCATCTCTGTAATAAGTAAATGCCTTTTTTTCCCCTGAAGTTGTTGGAATTATTCGTAATAAGATATTGGCTGCAATCGAAGAGGTCTTATCAATAAAATTTCCATTTATTCGAGATCTAGGCATAATTAGCAATTTATTCTATAATTCTTCTTATTACCCTTTGCTTCGGGTAAAAAGATCCCACAGAAAAAGGAATTGTATAGTACAAAAGAACATAAAAATAGACTAATTGGAAAAAAAAACTTTTTTTATGGAACCGTCCGTTGGTCATACCTGTACTACAATTCAGGTGAATGAAGAAGAAGAAGAACAAGAGGAAGAAGAAGAAGAAGAGTAAGTGGAGGAAGAAGAAGAAGAGGAAGGTGAAGAACTTGAAGAAGATGAAGAAGAAGAAGAAGAAGAAGAGGAAGTAGAAAAAGAGGAACAAGAACAAGAGAAGAAGAAAAAGAAGATGATGAAGAAGAAGAAGAAGAAAAAGAAGAATAATAATAATAATGCAATGAAGGGGAAGAAATAGAATAAGAAGAAGAAGAGGAAAGAGAAGAAGAGGTAGGAGAAGGAGAAGAAGAAGAAATAGAGGAGGGAGAAGAAGGAAAAGAGGGAGAAGAAGAAGATCATGAAGAAGAATGAGAAGTTGAGGAAGACGAAAAGGAAGAAGTAGAAGAAAATGAACATGAAGAAAAAAAGAAGAAGAGGAAGAAGAAGAAGATGTTGAAGAAGAAGAAGAAAAAGAAGAAGAAGAAGAAGAAGAAGAGGAAGAAGAGGAAGATGATTGAGAAAAGGAAGAAGAAGAAGATGAAGATAAGGAATAAGTAGGAGAAGAGGAGGAAGAAGTAGAATAAGAAGAGGAAGTAGAGATGGATTAAGGATTAAGGATGAAGCATTAGGGATTAAGTATTTGGGATTAAGGAATGAAGGATTCGACATCAGTGAATACATGTGAAAGTTTAGGGAATAAACAATAGGTATAAGGGATGAAGGATTAGGGATTAAGGTTTAAGGATTAAGGACTATGGATTAAGAATGATGTGATTAATGATTATGGATTAGAAATTAAGTATTAAGAATTAAGGGATTAATTATTAAAGATTAGGGATTAGAGATTATGAATTTAAGATTAGAGATTCAAGATTAGAGGGAAAGGATTAGAGATTAGAGTTTAGGGATACATGTTTAGGGTTAATATTTAGAGATTAAGGGTTTAAGATTAGGATTAGCATTGGAGATTAAGGATTGGAAATTAAGGACTATAGATTAGTGATTTTTTATTTGCAATTGGGGAATTGGGAAGAAGGATTACAAATTAGGGATAAGGATTGTGGATTATAGAATTGTGATTAAGGAATATATATTATGTATTAGGGTTTAAGGATTAGAGATTAAAGATTAGAGCTTAGGGATGAAAGATTAATGATTAGGGATTAGGGATTAAAAATTAGAGATTAAGGATTAGGGATTAAAGATATGGGATTAAGGATTTGTGATTAAAGATTAAGGATTAGAGACTAGTTATTAAAGATTAGGGATTATTTATTAAGTATGGATTATAGATTTAAGATTAGGTATTAGGGATTAGGGATCAGAGACTAAGGATTAAATATTAGAGACTAGAGATAAAAGATTAGAGATAAAATAATAGAGATTACGAGTTAGTGATTACGGGTTAAGCATTAATGATTAAGGATAAAGGATTAGGGATTTGGGATTCCGGGATTAGGGATTAAGGATTAAAAATTAGTGATTATGGTTTAGAGATTAAAGATTATGAATTAATGATGGATTAGGGATTATGGATTACAGAGGGTTGGATTAAGAATCATAGATTTTAGAATGAGAGATTAGGGAATAAAACTATCAATTACAAAGAAGTAAAAGAAGAAGAAGAAGAAAAAGATAAAGAAGAAGAAAAAGAAGAATAAGGAGAAAAAGAGGAAATAAACAAAGAAAAAGAATGAGGATAAAAGAAGATGATGATAAAGAAGAGGAAGAAGAAAAAGAAATGGAAGATGAGGAAGAAAAAGAGGAAGAAGAAAAATAAGAAGAAGAAGAAGAAGAAGAAAAAGAAGATGGCAAAGAAGTTGAAGAAGAGGAAGAAGAAGAGGAGGAAGATGAAGTGAAAAAAGAAGAAGAAGAATATGAAGTAGAAGTTGATGAAGAAAAAAAAGAACTAGAAGATAAGAAGAAGAGAAAAAAATGGAAAAAGAAGAAGAAGAAAAAGAAGAAATAAAAGAAGAAGAAGAGGAATAAGAAGAAAAAGAAGAGGAAGAACAAGAACAGAAAAAGAAGAAAATGGAGAAAAAGAAGAAGGGGAAGAGGAAGAGGTGGAAGAAGAAGAAGTAGAAGTAGAAGTAGATGAGAAGAATAAGAAGAAGAAGAAAAAGAATTTGTAGAGGAAGATGAAGAAGAAGAGATAGAATAAGAGGAGGAAGAAGAAGAAGAGGAAAAAGAGAAAGAAGAGGAGGAGGAAGAAGAAGAAGAAGGGGAAGATGATGAAGAAAAAGAAGAGGATGAAAAAGCAGAAGAAATGGAAAAAGAGAAGGAAGAAGAGGAAGAGGAAGAGATGGATTTGGGGCTAAATTTTTGGCATTAAGGATTAGAGATTAAGGATTAAAAAGATAAGGATATGGGATTAAGTGTTAGGGACCAAGAATTAAGGATTAGGAATTAGAAATTATTTATTAAGGATTAATGATTGAGGTTTATGAATTACGGATTTACGATTAAGGAGTAGGGATTTAGGAATAGTAATAGAATTTAAAGATTAAGGATTAGGGATTAGGGATTAGTATTAAGGATTAAGAATGAAGTGATCAATGATTAGAGATTAGGGATTAAGGATTAAAGAACTTATTATTAAGGATTAGGGATTATGAATTAGGGAATAGAGATTTGGGATTAAGGATTAGAGATTAGTGATTAGTGATTAGGGATCCAAGATTATGGATTAGAGATTAGGGATTAGGGATTAGAGATAAAGAAATTAGGATTTAGATCAGGGATTAGGGATTAGGGTTTAGGGATTAATGGAATAGAGATTAGAGATTAGGGACTAGGTATTATGGAATATAGATTAGGGGTTAAAGATTAGAGACCAAGTATTAGGGATTAGGGTTTAGGGATTAAAGATTAGGAATTAGAGATTAAAATTAACGATTAGGGACTTAGGATGGATTAGAGATTAGGGATTAATGATTAGGATTCGAGATAAGCATAAGGATAAGTCATTGGGGATTACGGATTAAAGAATGGGGATTAGGGATTTGGGATTATTGGAGGATGAATTAGGGATTATAGATTAAAGATCAGGGCTTACAGTTTAGGTAGGTAGAGATTACCAAGTAGAGAAGAGGAAATAGTGATTGAAGATTAAGAAGAAGAAAAAGAAAAAGAATAACAACAACAACAACAACAAGTACAAGGGGATAAAGAAGTAGAATAATAAGAACAAGAAGATGAAGATGAATAAGAAGAAGAAGAAGATGAAGAAGTTGGAGAAGAAAAGAAGAAGAAAGAGAAGAAGAAGGAGAAGAAGGAGAGGAGAAGAACATGAAAAGGAACAAGGAGGAGGAGGAGGAGAAGAAGAAGAAGAAGATGAAGAAGAAAAAGAAGAGAAAAAAGAAGAAAAAGATGATGATGATGAAGAGGAAGACGAGGAAGATATAGAAGAAGAGGAAAAATAAGAAAAAGATGATGATGATGAAGAAGAAGAGGAAGACGAAGAAGATAAAAAAGAAGAAGAATAAAAAGAGAGAATAACAATAATAATAATAATAATAATAATAATACTAAGATAAGAAGAAGAAGAAGAATAAAAAGAAGAATAAGAAGAAGAAGAAGAAAAAGAAGAAAAAGATGGAGTAGAAGAAGAAGAATAAGAAGAAGAAGAAGAAGAAGAAGAAGAAGAAGAAAAAGTAAAAGAAGAAAATGAAGAAGAGAAGAAAAAAGAGAAGAAGAAGAAGAGAAAGAAGAAGAAGTAGAAAAAGAAGTGGAAGTAGAAGCAGAAGAAGATAAAACAATATGGATTATGGATTAGAGATAAGGAATTAGGGACTCATGATAAGGGATTTGAGATTAAGAATTAGGGAGTAAAGGTTAATAGAATAGGTATTTAAGATTAGAGATTATAGATTAGAGATTAAAGATTACTGATTATGAATTAATTATTAGGGATTAGGAATAGGAGATTAGGGAGTAAGTATTAGTGATTAATGATTATGAATTAATGATTAGGGATTAGGGATATGGTATTAGGGTTTAAGGATTAGAGATTAGAGATAGATTAGGAATTGAGGATTATGGATCAAAGAGGAAGGGATTTAGGATTAAAAATTAGGGATTAGGGATTAAGGATAAGAGATTATGGATTAAGAAGAAGTAGGAGAAGAAGAACAAGAACAAGAAGAAGAAGAAGAAAGAAGAAGAAAAAAGAAGAAGAAAGAAAGAAAAAGAAAGAAGAAGAAAGATGAAGGAAGAAGAAAGAAGAAAAAAGAAAGAAAAAAGAAGAAAGAAGATAGAGAAAAGAAGAAAAAAGAAGAAAGAAGGAAGAAGAAGAAGAAGATCAAGAAAAAGTGGAAGAAGAAGAAGAAGAGGTAGAAGATGAAGATCAAGAAGAAGAGAAAGAAGAAGTAGAAGAAGAAGAGGAAGAAGTGATAGATTAAGGATTAGGGGTTAGGCATTAATGATTAAGGATTTAGGATTAATGAAGGAAGGATTAATGATTAGGGATAAGGGATTATTGATTAAAGATTAGAGAGGGAGGGATTAAGGAATAGGTGTTAGAGATTCAATATTAGTGATTAGGGATTTGGGTTTAGAGTATAGGAATAAGGGAGTAAGGATTAAGGAATAAGTAATAGAGAATAGATATTAAGGATTTATGATTAAAAATTAAGTATTAGAGATTAAGGATTAGTGATAAAGAGGTTCATGATTAGGTATTAGAGATCAAGGACTAAGAATTAAGGGATTAATTATCAAAGATTAGGGATTAATGATTAGGTATTTTAAATTAGTGACTTCAGATTAGCTAATTAGGGTTAAGGATTGGAGATTAGAGATTAGAGATTAGGGTTATAGGATTCACGATTAAAGATTTAAGATTAAGGATTAAAGATTAAGGATTAAGATTAAGATTAGAGACTAGGGATTAGGGTTTAGAGATTAGACATAAGTGATTAAAGATTAAGGTTTAAGGATTAGAGATTAAGGATTATGGATTAGGGATTATAGATTTGGGATTAGGGATTATGAATTCGATATTAAGGATTAGAGATTAGAGATTAGGGATTAGAGGTCGGGGATTGAAGATTAGGTATTTAAGATTAAGAATGGGTTAGGGATTTAGGATTAGTGAGAAGGAAGAAAAAAGAAGGAAGAAAAAAGGAGGAAAGAAGAAGAAAGAAGGAAGAAAGGAGAAGGAAGAAAGAAGAAGAAGAAGAAGAAGAGGAGGAGGAGGAAAAAAGAGAAAAGGAAGAAGAAAAAGAGGAAGAAGTGGAAGAATAAAGAAGAAAGAAAAAGGAAGAAGGAAGAAGGACAAATGAAGAAGATAGAAGAACTAAAGAGAAGAAAGTAGAAAGAAGAAAGAAGAAAGAAGAATAAAAATATGAAGAAGAAGAAGACGAAGAATAAGAAGGAGAAGGATAAGTAGGAGGTTGAGGTGAGATTAACTTTTAGGGATTTGGTATTCAGGATTATATATTAGAGATTAGGCATTATAAATTAAGGGATTAGAAGATTTAAGGATTAAAGAATAGAGATTGAGGATTTGGGATTAGTGATTAAAGATTAGGGATTAATTATTAAAGATTATGGATTAAGCATGAGGGATTAAGGATTACAGATAAGAGATTAATGAATAATGATTAGAGATTAGGGGTTAAAGATGGATTAAAGATTAAAGATTAGTGATTATGGATTAAGAATTAGGGATTGAGATTAGGGATGGTTAAGGGATTAAGGATTATGCATTAAGTATTAGAGAGAAGGAAGAAGGAATGAGGAAGAATGAAGAAGAAGAAAAAGAAGAGAGAAGAAGGATGAAGGGAGATAAAAGGAAGAAGGAAGAAGAAGAAGAGGAAGAAGAAGCAGAGGAAAAAGAAGAAAAAGAAAATAGGATGAACAAGAAGGAAGAAGGAAGAAGGAAAGTGGAAGGAGGAAGGAAGAGGGAAGAAGGAAGAAAGAAGAAGGAAGAAGAATGAAGAAAGAAGAAAGTATAAAGAAGAAAGTAGAAAGAAGAAAGAAGAAAGAAGGAAGAAAAAGAAGAAGGAGAAGAAAAAGGGAAAGGAGGATGAGGAGAGATTAGTGATTGGGGATTTTGATTAGAGAGTATATATCTGAGATTAAGGGATCAAGATTAGAATTAGGAATTATGATTAGAGATTAGAGATTAGGGATTAGAGATTAGTGATTAAGGATTAGAAATTAGTGATTAAGGGTTTAGAATTAGGGATTAAAGTTTAGAGATTAAGGATTAAGGAAAAGAGACAAAAGATTGGGGAATAGAGATTATAGATTAGAAATTAAGGATTAAAGATTAGTAATTAAGGATTAGGGATTAAGGAATTGGGAGAAAGAAAAAAGGAGTAGGAAAAAGGAAGAAGGAAGAAAGAAAAAGGAAGAAGGAAGACGGAAGAAAGAAGGAAAAAGAAGAAGAGAAGGAACTAGAAGAGAAAGAAGATGAAGAAGAAGAAGAAGAAGAAGAAGAAAAATAAGAAGAAGAAGCAGAATAAAGAAAAAAGAAGAATGAAGAAAGCAGAACGAAGAAGAAATAATGAAGGTGCAAGAAGGGAGGGAAGAAGGAAGAAGAAAGAAAAAAGAAGAAGAAGAAGAAGAAGAAAAAGAAAAAGAAGGAGAAGGAAAAATGCATGGAGAAAGAAGAGAAGAAGGATAAATAGAAGGAGAATAAGACGGAGAAGGAGAACGAGAAAGAGAAGAAGAAAAAGAAAAAGAAGATAATGAAAAGGAAAAAAATGAAGAAGAAGAAGAACAAGAAGAAAAAGTGGTAGTAGAAGAAGAAGAAGAAGGCGAAGAAAAAGTAAAAGTAGGGGAAGACGAAAAAGAAGATGATGATGATGATGAAGAAGAAGAAGAAGAAAAAGAAGAAGAGAGAAGAAGAATAAGTACTATAAGAAAAAGTAGCAGTAGAATAGCAAGTAGAAGAAGAAGAAGAAGTAGAAGAACAAGAAGAAGAATAAGAAGAAGTAGAAGAAGAAGAAGAAGAAGAAGAAGAAGAAGAAAAACAAGAAGAAGAATAAGGAGGAGGACAAGAAGTAGAGAAAAAAGAAGAAGAAGAAAAAGTAGAAGAAGACAAAGAAGAAGAAGAAGAAGAAGAGGAAAAAGAAGAAGAAGGAGAAGGAGA
Source organism: Vanilla planifolia (assembly GCA_023846275.1). Classification (NCBI taxonomy): domain Eukaryota; kingdom Viridiplantae; phylum Streptophyta; class Magnoliopsida; order Asparagales; family Orchidaceae; genus Vanilla; species Vanilla planifolia. The sequence goes on along the minus strand of JAIUJO010003865.1, from coordinate 9,710 downwards.
ACATGACAAAGAAGAAGAAAAAGAAGAAGGAGAAGAAGTAGTAGTAGTAGAAGAAGTAGTACTAATCGTAGAAGAAGAAGAAGACAAGGAAGAAGAAGATGAAGGAGAAATAGAAAACAAAGGAGGAGAAGAAAAAGGAGAAAAAGAAGAAGAAGAAGAAGAAGAAGACGAAGAAGAAGAAGAAGAGGAAGAACAAGAGGAGAAAAAAAAGAAGAAGAAGAACAAGGAGGGGAGAAGACGAAGAAGAAGAAGAAGAAGAACAAGAAGAGTCAGAAGAGGAAGAAGAAGAAGAAAAAGATGAAGAAGAAGAAGAACAAGAGGAAGAAGAAGAAGGAGAAGAAGATGGGGAGGAAGAGGAAGAAGAAGAAGAAAAAGGGGAAGAAAAAGAAGAAGAAGAAGAAGAAGTAGAAGATAAAGAGGAAGAGGAAGAGGAAGGAGAGGAAGATGAAGACAATAAAGAAGAAGAAAAAGAAAATGAAGAAGAAGAAGAAATGGAAGAAGAAGAAAAAGAAGATCAAGAGGATGAGGAAGAAAAGGAAGAAGTAGAAGCAAAAGATGAGGAAGAAGAAGAAGAGGAAGAAGAAGAAAAAGAAAATGAAGAGTAAGAAGAAGAGGAAGAAGAAGGAGAAGAAGTAGAAGAAGAAGAAGAAGTAGATGTAACGAAAAAAGAGAAAGAAGATGAGGGAGAAGAAGAAGAGGAAGAAGAGGAAGAAGAAGAGAAAAAAGAAGAAAAAGAAAAAGAAGAACTAGAGCAACATGAAGAGGAGGAAGAAGAAGAGGAAGCAAAATAAGAAAATGAAGAAAAAGAAAAAAAAGAAGAAAATGAAGTTGAAGAAGAACAAGAAGAAGCAGAATATAAAAAGCTAAGAAGAAGAGGAAGAATAAGAATAATGATAAGAAGAAGATGAACAAGAATTAGAAGAAGAAGAAGAGGAAGAAGAAGAAGAAGACTAGGAAGAAGTAGAGGAAGAGGAAGAAGAATAAGATCAAGAAGAGGAAGAGCTTGAAGTAGGAGAAGAAAAAGAAGAAGTAGAAGAAGAAAAAGAAAAGGAAGAAGTGGAGACAGAATAAGAAGAAGAGGAGGAAGAAGAAGAAGAGAAAGTAGATGAAGAGGAGGAGGAGGAAGAAGAAGAAGAGGAAGAAGAGGAAAAAGAAGAAGAGGAATGAGATTAAGAAGAAGAAGAAGTAGAAGAAGAAGAAGAAGAGGAAGAAGAAGTAAAAGAAGAAAATGAAGAAGAAGAATAAGAAGAAGAAGAAGAAGAAGAAGAAAAAGAAGAAGGAGAAGGAGAAGAGGTAGAAGAAGAAGAAGAAGAGGAAGAAGAAGAAGAAAAAGAAGAAGAAGACAAAGAAGAAGAAGAAGAAGAAGTAGAGGAAGAAGAAGATGAGGAAGAAGAAGAAGAAAAAAAAGGAAGAAGAAAAAGAAAATTACGAAGAAGGAGAAGAACAAGAAGAATAAGAAGTGGAAGAAGAAGAAGAAGAAGACAAGGAAGATGAGAAAGAAGAGGAAGAATAAAAAGAAGTAGAAGTGAGGAAAAAGAAGAAGAGGAAGAGGAAGAAGAAAAAGTAGAAGAAGTGGAAGAAGAATAAGAGGAAGAAAAGGAAGATGATGAAGAAGAAGAAAAAGAAGAAGAAGAAGAAGAAGTAGGGGTGAAGAGGAAAAAGAAGAGGGTGAAGAAGAAGAGGAAGAAGAGGAAGAAGAAGAAGAAGAAAAAGAAGGAGAAGAAGAAGAAGAAGAAAAAGGAGAGAAGAAGAAGAAGAAGAGGAAGATAAAGATTAAAAAGAAGTGAAGCAAGAAGAAGAAGAGGAAGAAGAAGAGCAAGTGAAGGAACTAGAAGTAGAGGAAGAAGAATAAGATCAAGAAGAAAAAGAAGTGGAAGGAGAAGAAAAAGAAGTGGAAGAAGAACAAGTAGAAGAAGTGGAAGATTAAGAACTAGAAGAAGAGAAATAAGAAGATGAAGAAGAAGAAGACTAGGTAGAAGAAGAAAAAAAGGAAGAACATGAAGAAGAATAGGAAGAAGTGGAAGAAAGAGAAGACGAACAAGAAGGAGGAAAAGAAGAAGAAGATGAAGAAAAAGAAGTAGTAGTTGTAGTAGAAGAAGAAAAAGAAGCAAAAGTGGTAGAAGAAGAAGATAATGAAGAAGAAGAAGAAGAAGAAGTGGAAGTAGAAGAATAGGAAAGAGAAGAAGAAGACGAAGAAGAAGAAGAAGAAGAAGAAGAAGAAGACGAAGTAGATGAAGAGGAGGAAAAAGGAGAAGAAGAGGACAAAGAAGAAGAAAAGAAACAAAAATTAGAAGAAGAAGAAGAAGAAGGAGAAGAGGAAGAACAAGAAGAACTATTAGTAGAAGTTGAAGAAGGAGAAGAAGAAGAGGAGCAAGAAGAAGAAGAAAAAGACGACAAAGAAGAAGAAGTAGAACTAGAAAGAGAAGAAGTGTAGAAGTGGGAGTAAAAGAAGTTGAAGAACACAAAGAAGATGAAGAACAAGAAGTAGAGAAGGAAGAAGAAGAAGAAGTAAAATAGGAAGAAGAATAAGAAGAGGAAGGAGAAGCAGAAGAAAAAGAAGAAGAAGATGAAGAACGAGAAGAAAAAGAAGAAGATGAAAGAAACAAAGAAAAAGAAGTAGTAGAGTGCAAAAAAGAGCAAGAAGAAGAAGAAGAAGAAAGAGAAAAAGAACAAGTAGAAGACAAAGAGGAAGAAGAAGAGATCGAACAAGGATGAGCAAGAGAAGAAGAAGAAGAAGAAAACGAAGAAGAAGGGAAAGTAGAAGAAGAAAAAGAAGAAGAAGAAGAAGAAATAGAGGAAGAGGAAGGAGAAGAGGATGAAGAAGGCAGAGGAGGAGGAGGAGAAGAAGAAGAAGGAGAAGAAGAAGAAGTAGAAGTAGAAGAAAAAGAAAAAGAAGAAGTAGAAGAAGAAGAAGAAGATCATGATGAAGAAGAAGAAGAGGAAGAAGAAGAAGGAGAAGAAGAGGAAGAAGAGAATTAAGAAGAAGAAGAAGAGGAGGAGAAGAAGAAGAAGAAGAAGAAGAAGAAGAAGAAATGGAAGAAGAAGAGGAAGAAGAAGAAGAAGAAGAAGAAAAAGAAAAAAAACAAGAAGTAGAAGAAGAAAATGATGAGTAAGAAGAAGAAGAAGAATAAAAAGAAGAAATAGAGCAAGAAGAAGAAGAGATGGAAGAAGAAGAAGAAGAACAAGAAGATGTAGCCAAAGAAAAGGAACAAGAGGAGGAAGAAGAAGAAGATGAACTAGAAAAAGAAGAACAAATATTGTAAGTATTAAACAAAGAAGAAGTAGAAGAAGAAGAAGAAGTAGAAGAAGGGGAAAAAGTAGAAGAGGAAGAAGAAGAAAGGGAAGAAGATGAAGAAGTGGAAGAAGAAGATGATGAAGAAGAAGACGAAGAATCGGAGGAAGGAGAAGAGGAACGAAGGGAACAAGAAGAAGAAGAAGATGAAAAAGTAAAAGAATAGAAAGAATAAGAAGAAGAAGAAGAAGAAGAATATGGCAAGAAGAACAAGAGGAAGTAGAAGAATAGGATAAAGAAGAAGAAGAGGAAGTGGAAGAAGAGGAAGAAGAAGAATAAGTTGAACAAGGAGAGGAAGAAGAAGAACAAGTGGTAGAAGAAGAAAAAGAAGAAGAAGAAGAAGAAAAAGAAAAAAAGAAAAAGAAGAAATAGAATTAGAAGAAAAAGCAGAAGAAGATGAAGAAGAAGAGCAAAAGGAGGATGAAGAAGATGAAGAAGAAGAAGATGATGATGAAGAAGAAGAAATAGAAGAAGTAAAAGTAGTAGAAGACGAAGAAGCATAACAAGAGGAAGAGGAGGAAGAAGAAGAAGAACAAGAACAAGAAGAAGAAGTAGAAGAAGAAGTAGAAGATGAAGAAAATGAAGAATAAAAAGAAGAAAAAGAAGATGTAAAAGAAGAAGAATAAGAATAAGAAGAAGAACAAGTGGAAGAAGAAGATGAAGCAGAAGATGGAGAAGGAGAAGAAAAAGAAGAAGAAGAAGAAAAAGAAGCAGAAGAAGAAGAAGAGGAAGAAAAAGAAAAAGTAGAAGAAGAAGATGATGAAGATGAAGAAGAAGAAGAGAAAGAAGAAGAAGGAGAAGAAGAAGAAGAAGAAGAAGAAGAACAAGAAGAAGAAGAGGAAGAAGAAGAAGGAGAAGAAAAGGAAGAAAAAGAGAGAAGAAGAAGAGAAGAAGAAGAAGAAGAAGAAGAGAAGAAGAAGAAGGAGGAGAAGAAGAAGATGAGAATGAAGAAGAAGAAGAAGAGGAAGAAGAAGAAGAAGAAAAAAAAGAAGGAGAAGAAGGAGAAGGAGAAGAAGAGGAAGAAAAAGAAGAAGAAGAAGAAGAGAAAGAAGTAAAAGAAGAAGAAGAAGCAGAAGAAGAAGATAAAGAAGTAGAGGAAGAAGAAGAAGATGATGATGAAGATGAAGAAGAGGTAGAAGAAGAAGGAGAAGAAGAATAAGAAGAAGAAGAAGAAGAATAAGAAGAAGAGGAGGAAGAAGAAGAAGGAGAAGAAGAGGAAGAAGAAGAGGAAGGAGGAGAAGAAGAAGAAGAGAAGGAAGAGAAGAAGAAGAAGAAGAAGAAGAAGTGAATGAAGAAGAAGAAGAAGAAAAAGAAGAAGAGGAAGAAGAAGAAGAAGATGAAGAAGAAAGGGAAGAAGAAGTGGGAGAAGAAGAAGAAGAAAAAGAGGAAAAAAAGAGGAAGAAGAAGAAGAAAAAGAAGGAGAAGAAGAGGGGGAAGAAGAAGAAGAATAATAAAAACTAAGAAGTAGAGCAAGAAGAAGAAGCGATGAAAGAAGAAGAAGAACAAAAAGAAGTAGCGAAAGAAATGGAACAAGAGGGGGAAGAAGAAGAAGTAGAGGAAGTATAAAACAAAGAAAAGAAGAAGTAGAAAACATAGTACTAGTAGAAGAAGAAGAAGAAGAGAAGAAGAAGGAGAAGAAGGAGAACAAGAAGAAGAGGAAGAAGAAGAATAGGAAGAAGAAGAAGAAGTGAAAGAAGAAGATGATAAACAAGAAGACAAAGAATTAGAGGTAGGAGAAGAAGAATAAGAGGAAGAAGAAGAAGAAGAAAAGAGAATTTGAATGAATAGGAGAAGAAGAAGAAGAAGAAAAAGAAGCAGAAGAAGAAGGAGAAGAAGAAGAAGAGGAAGTAGAAGAATAGGGAAAAGAATAAGAAGAAGTGGAAGAAGAGGAAGAAGAAGAAGAAGAAGAAGAGGAACAAGGAGAAGAAGAAGAACAAGTGGTAGAAGAAGAAAAAAAAAATAAAAAAGAAAAAGAAGTAATAGAATTAGAAGAAAAAGTAGAAGTAGAAGAAGATGAAGAAAAAGAGGAAGAGGAAGAAGAAGAAGAAGACGATGATGAAGAAGAAGAAGAAATAAAAGAAGAATAACTACTAGAAGAAGAAGACAAGCAAAAAGAGGAAGAAGAAGAGGAAGATCTAAAAGAAGAAGAAGTAGAAGAAGAAGTAGAAGATGAAGAAATGAAGAATAGGAAGAAGAAAAAGAAGAAGAAAAATAAAAAAGGAAAAAGAAGATGTAAAACAAGATAAAGAATAATGAGAAGAAGAACAAGTGGAAGAAAAAGAAGTAGTGGAATAAAAAGAAGATGAAGAAGAAGAAAAAGAAGTAGAAGACAAAGAAGTGGTGGAAGAAGATATAAAAGAACAAATAGAAGAAAAAGAAGAAGAAAGAGAAGAAGATTTAGAAGATGAAGAGGGAGAAAAAGAAGAAGAAAAAGTCAAAGAAGTAGGAGAAAAAGTAGAAGAAGAAGAAGGAGAAGAAGAACAAGATGAAGTGGAGGAAGAAGATGAGGAAAAAGAAGAACAACAACAAGAAGAAGAGGAGGAAGAGGAGGAAGAAGATGAAAAAAAAGAAGAAGGAGAAGATGAAGAAGAAAAAGAAGAAGAAAAGAGGAAGATGAAAAAGAAGAAGAAGGAGAAGAAGAAGAAGAAGAAAAGAAGAAGAGGAGAGGAAGAAGAAGAAGAAGAAGAATGGGAAGAAGAGGAAGACAAAGAAAAAGAAAAAGAAGAAGGAGAAGAAGAAGAAGAAGAAGAAGAGGAAGAAGAAAAAGAGGAAAAAAAAGATGAAGAGGAAGAATAACAACAAGAACAAGAAAAAGGTAAGGAAGAAGAAGTAGAGGAAGAAGAAGAAGAACAAGAAGAGGAAGAAGAAGAAGATGAAGAAGAAGAAGAAGAAGGAGAAGAAGAGGAAGGAGAAGAAGAAGTAGTAAAAGAAGAAGAAGTGGATGATGAGGAGATTCAGATGAAGAAAAAGAAGATAAGAAGAAGAAAAAGAAGAAGAAAAGGAAGAAGAAGAAGAAGAGGAGAAGAGAGAAGAAGGAGATGAAGAATAGGGAAAAGAGAAAGAAGAAATGAAAAAGAAGAAGAGGAAGAAGAAGAAGGGGAAGAGGAGGAGAAGAAGAAGAAGAAGAATGAGCAAAAGAAGAAGAATAGGAAGAAAAGAAGAAGAATAGGAAGAAGAAGAAGAAGAAGAATAAGAAGAAGAGGAGAAAGAAGAAGAAGAAGAAGAAGAAGAAGAGGAAGAGGAAGAAGAAGAAGAAGAAAAAGTAGAGGAACAAGAAAAAGAAGAAGAAGAAGAAAAAGAAGGGGATGAAGAGGAAGAAATTGAAGAAGTAGTAGCAGCAGAAGAAGAAGATGAAGTGGAAATAATAATAATAATATTAATAAGAAGAATTTGAAGAAGAAGAGGAAGTAGAAGAAGTAGAAACAGAAGAAGAAGTAGTAGAAGATGGATTATGGTTTAAAGAGGGTGGGCTTAGGGATTTTTGCTTATGTATTATGGATTTGGGATTAGGGAGGAAGAGATAAGGGATTAAGGATTTAGGATGAGGATTAAGAATTAAGGATTACAAGGAATTAGGGATTAGAGATTAAAGAATCAGGTCTTAATGACTAAGGATTACATATGACAAATTAGAGATTATCAAGTAAAGATTAGAGATTACTTAATATGGATTAAGGATTAGGGATTAAGAATTAGGGAATAGAGTAGAAGAAGAAGAGGAGGAGGAGGAGGAGGAGGAGGAAGGAGAAGAAGAAAAAGAAGAAGAAGAAGAAGAAGGTGATGATGATAAAGAAAAAGAAGAATAAGAAGAAGAAGAACATGGAGAGGACAAGGTTGATGAAGAAGAAGAAGAAGAAAGAGAAGAAGAAGAAGAAGAAGAAGAAGAAGAAGAAGAAGAAGAGGAAGAAGAAGAGGAAG
>JAIUJO010001679.1:25000-27500 GCA_023846275.1 Vanilla planifolia | reverse complement strand
TCTTCCTATTCTTCTTCTTCTTCTTCTTCTTCTTCCCCTTCATCAGTTTCTTCTTCTTCTTTTCTCCTTCAACTTCTTCTTCTTCTTCTATTTCTCCTTCTTCTTGTTCTCCTTCTTCTTGTTCTCCTTCTTCTTCTTCTTTTGCTTCTTCTTCTTCTTCTCCATCTTCTTCTTCTTGTTCTTCTTCTTCTTCTTCTTCTTCTCCTTCTTCTTTTTCTTCTTCTTCTTCTTCTTCTCCTTCTTTTTCTTCTTCTCCTTCTTCCTCCTCTTCTTCTGCTTCCTCCATCTTCTTCTCCTTCTCCTTTTCCTTCTTCTTCTTCTCCTGCTGCTTCTTCTTCTTCTCCTTCTTCTTCTTCTTCTTCTTCTCCTCCTTCTTCTTCTTTTTCTCCTTCTTCTACTGCGTCTTCTTCTTTCCTCCTTCTTCTTCTTCTTCTCCTCCTCCTTCTTCTTCTTATTCTTGTTTTCCTCCTTCTTCTTTATCTTCTTCTTCTTCTTCATCTCCTTCTTCTTCTTCTTCTTCTTCTCCTACTTCTTCATCTTCTTCTTATTATTCTTCGTCTTCTTCTTCTCTTTGTCCTTCTTTTCCTTCTTCTTCTTCTTCTTGTCCTTCTTCTTCTTCTTCTTCTTCTTCTCCTTCTTCTCCTCCGCCTCCTCCTTCTTCTTCTTCCTCTTCTTCTTCTTCCTCTTCTTCTTCTCCTTCTTCTTCTTCATCTTCTTCTACTTCTTCTTCTTCCTCTTCTCCTTCTTCTTCTCCTTCTTCTTCTTCTTCTTCTTCTTCTTCTTTCTACTTCTTCTTTTTCTCCTTCTTCTCTTTCTTCTTCTCTTCTTCTTCTTCTTCTTCTCCATGTCCTTCTCCTTCTTCTTCTTCTCTTTCCTATTCTTCTCCTTCTTTTTCTTCTTCTTCTCCTTCTTCTCCTTCTTCTTCTTCTCCTTCTTTTCCATCTCCTTCTTCTTCTTCTTCTTCTTCTTCTTCTTCTTCTTATTCTTCTTCTTCTTCTTCTTCTTCTTCTTCTTCTTCTCCTTCTTCTTCTTCTTCTTCTTCCTTATCTCCTTCTTATTCTTCTTCTTCCTCTTCTTCCCCTCCTTCATCGTCTTCTACTTCTTCTTCTTCTTCTGCTTCTTCTTCTTCCTCTTCTCCTTCTTCTTCCCCTTCTTCTTCTCCTTCTTCTCCTCCTTCTTCTTCACCTTCTTCTTCTTCTTCTTCTCTTTCTTCCTTTTCTTCTTCCCCTTCCTCTTCTTCTTCGTCTTCTTCTTTCTTCTTCTCTCTTCTTCCTCTCTGCTCTTCTTCTTTTCTTCTCCTTCTCTTCTTCTTTTCTTCTCCTTCTTCTTCGTCCTTCTTTCTTCTACTTCCTTCCTCTCCTTCTTCTTTTCTTCTCCTTCTTTTCCATCTTCTTCTTCTTCTTTCCATCTTCTTCTCCTCTTCTTCTTCTTTCTTCTTCTTCTTCTTCTTCTTCTTCTTCTTCCTTCTTCTCCTTCTCCTTCTTTCTTCTTCTTCTTCATTATCTTCCTCTCTTCTTCTTCTTCTCAGTCTTCTTTCTCCATCTTCTTCATCTCTTCTTCTTCTTTCTTCTTCTTACTTCTTCTTCTTCCTTCCTTCTTCTCCTTCTTCCTTCTCCCTTCTTCTGCTTCTTCTTCTTCTTCTTCTTCTTCTTTTCCTTCTTCGTCTTCTCCGTCTTCTCCTTCTTCTTCTTCTTCCTCTTCTTCTTCTTCTTCTCCTTCTTCTTCTCCTTCTTCTACTCCTTCTCCTTCTTCTCCTTCTTCTTCTTCTTCTTCTTCTTCTTCTTCTTCTCCTTCTCCTTCTTCTTCTTCTTCATCTTCTTCTCCTTCTTGTTCTTCTTCTTCTTCTTCTTCTTCTCCATCTTCTTCTTCTCCTTTTACATCTCTTTCTTCTTCTCTTTCTTTTTCTTCTTCTTCCTCTTCATCTACTTCTTCTTCTTCTTCTTCTCCTTCTTCTTCTCCTTCTTCTTGTCCTCCTTCTTCTTCTTGTCCTTCTTTTTCTTCTTCTTCTTTTTCTTCTTCTTCTTTTTCTTCTTCTCCTTCTTCTTCTTCTTCTTCTTCTTCTCCTCCTCCTACTTCTTCTACTTTATCTTGTTTTTCTTCTTCTTCTCCTCGTTCTTCTTCTTCTTCTTCTTCTTCTCCTTCTTCTTCTTCTTCTTCTCCTTCTTCTTCTTCTTCTTCTACTTCTTCTTCATCATCTTCTACTTCTTCTTCTACTTCTTCTACTTCTTCTGCTTCAACTTCTTCTTCTTCTTCTCTTCCTCCATCTTCTTGTCCTTCTTCTTCTACTTCGTCTTCTTCTTTTTCTTCTCCTTTTTTTTTCTTCTTCTTCTTCTGCTTCTCCTTCTTCTTCTTCTTCTTCTTCTTCTTCTTCTTCTTCTCCTTCTTCTCCTTCTTCTTCTCCTACTTGTTCTTCTTCTCCATCTTCTCCTTCTTCTTCTTCTTCTTCTCCTTCTTCTCCTTTTCACCTTATTTTTCTTCTTCTTCTTCTTCTTCTTCTTCT
>JAIUJO010002709.1:25000-37500 GCA_023846275.1 Vanilla planifolia | reverse complement strand
GAGGAAGAAAAAGAAGAGTAAGAAGACGAAGAAGAAGAAGAAGAAAAAGAAGAGGAAGAAGAGGAAGAGGAATTAGATGACGAAGAAGAAGAAGAGGAAGAAGAAGAAGAAGGAGAAGGAGAGGAAGAAGAAAAGGAAGAAGAAGAAGATGAAAAGGAAGAAGGGGAAGAAGAGGAAGAAAAAGAAGAAGAAGAAGTTAAAGAAAAAGATGAAGAAAAACAAGAGGAAGAATAAGAAGAAAAAGGAGTAGAAGAAGTAGAAAAATGATAAGGAAGAAGAAAATTAAGAAGAAGAGGAAGAAAAAAAAGAGGAACAAGAAGACGAAGAAGAACAAGAAGAAGAAGAAGAAGAAGAAGAAGAAGAAGACAAACAAGAAGAAGGATAAGAAGAAGAAGGAGAAGGAAATTAAGAAGAAGAAGAAGAATAAGAAGAAGAATTAAGAAGAAAAAGTTGAAGAAGAAGAAGATGAAGAAGAAGAAGAATAGGAAGAAGAAGAAGAAGAAGAAGAAGCGAAAGAAGAAGAAGATGAAGAAGAAGAAGTGAAAGAAGAAGAGGAAGAAGAAGAAGTAGGAGATGAAAAAGAAAAAGAAGAATAAGAAGAAAAGGAAGAAGAAGAAGGAGAAGAAGAAGAACAGGAAAAAGAAGAGGCAGTAGACGAAGAAGAAGAAGAAGAAGAGGAAGAAGAAAATGAAAAAGAAGAAGAAGAAGAACAAGAAGAAGAAGAACAAAAAGAAGAAGAAATAGAGGAGGAAGAAGAAAAAGAAAAAGAAGAGGTAGAAGAAGAAGAAGAAGAAGAAGGTGAAGAAGAAGAAGTTAATGAAGAAGATGAAGAAGAAGAAGAGGAAGAAGAAGAAGAAGAAGGAGAAGTAGGAAAAGAAGAAGAAGAGGAAGAAAAAGAAGAAAAAGAAGAAGAAGAAGGAGAAGGAGTTGAAGAAGAAAAAGGAGAAGGGCAAGAAGAAGAAGAAGAAGAAGAAGAGCAAAAAGAAGAAAAGAAGAAGAAGAATAAGAAGAAGAAGATGCAAATAAAGAGGAAGAAGAGGAAGTAGAAAAAGAAGAACAAAAACAATAAGAAGAAGAAGATAAGTAGGAAGAAAAATAAGAAGAAGAAGGGAAAGAAGAAGAAGAAGAGGAAGCTAAAGAAGAAGAAGAAGAAGAAAAGAAGACGAAGAAGAAGAAGAAGAAGAAGAAGTAGAAGAAAGAGAAGGAGTAAAAGATGAAGAAAATGAAGAAGAAGTCGAAGAAAATAGAGAAGATAAAGAAGATAGAGAAGATAAAGAAGATAGAGAAGATAAGAAGATAAGAAGAAGAAGAAGAAGAAGAAGAAGAGGAAGAAGCAGAAAAAGAGGATGAAGAGGAACAAGAGGAAGAAAAAGAAGAAAATGAGGAGGAAGAAAAAGAAGGAGAAGAAGCAGTAGAAGAAGATGAAATAGAAGAAGAAGAATGTTACACCCCATATTTTCTAGGCTGATTTTGGCATAAATTTTTTTTTTTTTTTTTGCATATAGACAGCTCAGATCGTCCCATACCAACCTGAGTAGCCTACGAAAAACATAGGATATAACACATCATTACACACCTACTTTCCTTAACAATGTGGATCCCATCTCCCGGGTACACCGTCAAATCAGGTTCATGACTCCTGAATTAACAGATGGACTCGCGCAATGTTACTCCTACTAGACCCAATACTCCTAACCCATACCGATAGGAGAACCGGTCTAATAGAAGTCTGAACCCCCAATGTTAAGTTCCATAGTCATGTAATGACCTCACCATCAAAAATAAAATACATAACATCCTCAGATAAAATATAGCACTCCACACACTATACCATCAAGATAATAAAGTAAAACAGTGAATGGAAACTACATCACAAAAATAAGATCCAAGTCCAACAAATACAATATTGTCCAACCAGATACATAAGTCAAAATCACCCTCACATAATAACTGACATATGAGAATAACAATCTCACTGATAACATCCAACAGCAACAATTAACTAATCAGAATTTCTCAGATAATCACCGATCAGATATCCTCCACAAGCCTGCTGACCACGATCCCACCTAAACTGGTAGCGTCAAGTCTGCCGAGCCACTGAAAATATATAATACGGAAATGAGCTACGCCCAGTAGGAAAGACAGCTAGTAAAACTCACATGCAAGAGAAGGATAATAGCAAGAGTATACGAATACAGCATAACAATGTAGGGTGGAAAGGCACTCTCAGTCCCAGACTCTGACCAATCACAGTCACCCCCAGTCACAACAGAGTAGCTCTCCTCTGTGCTCCCAGGTAGCATGCCAGCGGGACACGCCCATCTCTGCGCACGCATGGCGCCTAGCACCCGACACCGCAGCGTCTCTCGTCAATCAATCTTCTGGAGACTATAGACAAACCCGTCACATAGATCTCTAGCCAACGTGAGGACACCCTGGCTAGCCACGGCGAGTCACCCCTGCCGCTGCCACTCTCAGGCACGCAGGCCTACACTCGTGGACCAGAAGAGGTCGACTCAGCCACCGTCCCAAGAAGTCCTCTCCCAACAATTTCCATAGAAGCCACGCCCCTACAGTCATTGCCAAGCTTTAACTCCAAGATTCGGCAACATGTGTCCAGATACAACAAGGCGCATACCAGTCCACATGTATACTGTGAAAGTTAAGTCTGAACCGCACAGTTACCTACCACAACTACCCTAAAACATCATATAGGGTCTATAGTAGTCCGGTCCAGTATGCCAATCCATGAAATATGCCAACACCGAGTAAACTGACTCAATCCATGTCAATGCCATCCAAGTAACACAAACTGTATCGAAATTCTGACTATTCTGGTAACACTTACCCAAGTGTCACACTTCCTTCCAACTGATCCAGCTGCACTGAATTTATGGATAATTTCCAACAGTAACTTTCAACTTGTCTATGTGATTTCCCTAAATCACCTTTTTCTCGTTTCAGGAAATTTTAAATTTCAACTTCAATTTCTGCCCTTTATCCATTTCCGAAAATTTGAAATAAATTTCCGAAAATTTAAATTTCACATATTTTCCGAAAAATTCGGATTAATTTCCGAATTAAGTTTTTTTTTTCCTCCGCCGTTCGTCCGCGCCCGCGTTCCGCTAAACCGGGTTTCGCTGCCGGTTCGGAAAACCCGCGCTGAACCGCGAACCCACCGGTCGAACCTTTAAATAAAATTTTCCAGCCGACGTTTAGTATTTAATTATTATTAATTATTAATTAATTACAATTATTTAATTAACTAAGCTGAAATTAATCTAATCCATCTCCTTCCTCCGCCCGGCGCCTGCGAAACCCTAGCCGACGATTCCTTCGGGAAATTCCGTTTTCCCCGTCGATTTCCGGCGACCGAGATCAAGGAGAACATGTTTGTACTATCCTAACATTCCAATGATGTCACTAATTCCTAAGATTAAATCAAAATTTCCTTCCGAAATTTTCATCCGATCCTCATTTAACAATTTATGAAATTAAACAAACAATCTATGAAATTAAACAATTTTCAGCATTTGATACAATCTTAACATGATTAAAGCCCATAATAGAATCATCAATTGCTCGGTAAAATTTCCAATTTGACGGGTATAAATTTTCCGAAAACCCTAAAATGCTAAAATCAATAATTTGCATTAATCACTTTCAAAAAAACACAATTCACATGTTCTGGTAGTTAATTGCAAAGTAATCCATATTTTTAATTCGCTAATTAACGAAATTTAAACTGAATTTCCTACCTTCTTCTCCGGCGACGGTGAAGCTCACACGCGACCCATCGCTGCTCCTCGCCGAACGAAACCGGGTACCAATCGATTCTCCTCGGTCCCGCGAACCTCCAGGTACAAAAAGCCCCTTGAAAGGCTGCCGGAAAAATATCGCCGTTCGCCGCGAACACCTCGTCTCCGGCCCCCGCTCGAAAACCCTAACAGCCGAAATTAATCGGGTTAAATACCCAGCTTAAACCGGTAATAACCCGTTAAGAACCCATTAAGTGCCGGTTGACCTTCTAATAACGCCGCTTAAACCCGATCAGCCGGTTAATCTCCACCGCTGATCTCGTCCGTCCGATCCGCTTATCCGCGGCTTATCCAACCGCACGCGCAAACGCACTCGGCGAACCGCCCCCACCTTCGCTGAACCGCTCCGGTCCGGTTCACGCGCGGTAAAAAACCAAATTCCGGTCTAATGGACCGATTTAAATAGATTTTCGAATTTCCAAAAATCCAATTAAACAGGGAAAATTACTTAAAAATTCCTCGGTGCTCCGAAAAATCCCCAGAAAATTTCAGAAATTCCAATAGCCTCCAATTGAGCTCCTGGCTCATCCTACTGTCGATTTGAAATCATCCAAGCCATAATTTAATTATTGAAGATTAAACCTATAATATTTTACCGGGTATAACAATCTCCCCACCTTATCAGGAATTTCGCCCTCGAAATTCAGCAAGAAGTTCCGGCCACTTTTCCGCAATATCCTGCTCTCAAACCTCTCCGCCAGAAAACACTCCTCAAATTCCTGTACCTCTTGACTTATCCAGGGTACATAGCCAAAGTTTCATAATGAGCCTCTCGAAGGATCCTCTTCCTGAACTCCTGATGTGATGGCACACACCAGCGACTCCTGAAAGTCAAAATGTCGTCTCTGAGAGCAAAGTCTCCTCCCAATCCCTGCGATGCCAACTCAAACTTCTCCTTCAGCTCTTCATCGCAACGCTGAAGATCACGCATCTCAGATAACCAGTCAGCCCGAATAGTCAACGAACTGAGTCTGTGAGCCAGTCTCTGAACAGACAACTGTTCCTGACATCTCTCAACATCCCAATCCACGTCTACTATAGAGTTGCAAGCTATCACAGTATGCACAACTGCGTGTCTGCTCAAGGCATCAGCCACTGGATTAGCCTTCCCCTCGCAGAAGTTTATCACCAGTTCATAGTCTTTTATCAATTCCAACCACCTCCTTTGCCTCAAATTCAGTTCCTTCTGAGTGAATAGATATTTGAGACTCTTGTGGTCGGAGAAGCAATCTACAGGAACTCCGTACAAATAATGTCTCCATATCTTCAAGGCAAAAATGACAGCAGCTAACTCCAAATCATGAGTGGGATAATTCTTCTCATGATCCTTCAGTTGCCTCGAAGCATATGCTATAACTCTACTATCCTGCATCAGTACTGCTCCCAAGCCTATATGTGAAGCATCAGTATACATCTGATACGGCTTCTCCTGTGTAGGTAACATCAATACTGGAGTGGTGCTAAGCCTCTGCTTCAGCTCTAGGAAACTGTTCTCACAACTCTCTGACCACTCAAAAGATTTTCCCTTCCGGGTCAACTGTGTTAGTGGAGCGGCCAGTCTAGAAAAGTGAGGAACAAATTTCCTATAGTATCCAGCCAAACCAAGGAAAACTCCGGATCTCAGTGACAGAAGATGGCCGTTTCCAATCAATAATAGCTCGTATCTTGTTAGGATCAACAGCTACGCCTTCTGCACTAACAATGTGTCCCAAGAATGCTACTGAGTCCAGCCAAAAGGAACACTTGGAGAATTTTGCATACAGCTCATTCTCCCACAACTCTGTAAGCACAGTCCTCAACTGATCTGCATGAGTTTCCCTATCTCTGGAATAAATCAATATATCATCTATAAAGATGATCACAAACCGATCCAGAAAGGCATGAAACACTCGATGCATCAGGTTCATAAATACTGCTGGTGCATTAGTCAATCCAAAAGGTAACACTGTGAACTCGTAATGCCCATATCTAGTACGAAATACTGTTTTGGGTACATCAGAATCTCTAATCCGGATCTGGTGATAACCCGAGCGTAAATCAATCTTGGAGAACACAGTTGCTCCCTGAAGCTGATCCAACAAATCATCGATGCGTGGTAAAGGGTATCGGTTACGAATAGTAACCTTATTCAATTCCCTATAATCCACACACAGCCTCATACTACCATCTTTCTTCTTGACGAATAGGACAGGGGCACCCCAGGGTGAACAACTGGGGCGTATGAGTCCCTTGTCTAATAAGTCCTGTAACTGAGTCTTCAACTCTGCTAGCTCGGCTGGAGCCATCCTGTAAGGAGCTCTAGCAATAGGAGCTACTCCTGCCTTCAAATCAATCGAAAACTCCACTTCCCTAGCTGGTGGAAGTCCAGGCAGCTCCTCTGGAAAAACCATAGGGAAGTCTCTCACCACTGGAATATCTAACATAGGGGTAGTGGTGGCTTGGCTATCGGTCACATAGGCCAACCAACCAGTACAACCCTTACTACTAACCTCTCCGCCTGAAGAATTGAGATCAGGGGAATCTGCCTGTTCAGACCAAAGTATATCACATTCCCCGAACCAGGCACTCTGATCCTGACCTTCTTCTCCCAACAATCCAACACCACTGCATGGTAGCACAACCAATCCATTCCCAAAATGATGTCGAACTCTTCTAGTGGCACACATATCAACTCTGTCACGAACTCGTGTCCACTAATCAGAATAGATCCTTCAATCTTCTGAACAGTGGGAATCTCTTTCCCATCAGGAAGCCTAACTAATAAGGGTTCCTTCAAGTAACCCTTGGATCCTGATATCTGATTCCAGATTCTCTCAGCAACAAAAGAATGAGATGCACCAGTATTCAAACAAAGTCATGCACTGCACGTTGCCAAAATAAAGCATACCTGTGATCACCTCTGGTGACTCTGAAGCCTGCTGCTGAGTTAAAGCAAATACTCTGGGCTGTCCCCCAGATGAACCAACCGGTCCTGTAATTTTCTGTTTCTTCCTTTCCGGGCAGTCGTTCCTTATGTGTCCTGGCTGCTGACAGTGGTAGCCAATAATACCCCCAGTCCGAGTACCTGTCTGTTGCACTGGCCTCTCGGAAATAGGCCGTGGTTGCAACATGCCCTCCTGAGTACCACGGTGGCCTCCTTGCCTTTTGCCCTTTTTGTTCTGTTGGGCATTTCTGAATCCCTTCCTCTTGTTGTGAGTCTCTCTCTGGGCCTCCATCCGGGTGTCAATAAGCTCGACGGATCTCGCAGCCTCCACCAAGTCACGAAACCTGGCAAACCGACTCACAACTAACTGGCGCTGCAGCATAGGACGAAGTCCCTCCAGGAACATCTCAAATCTGCGCTCCTCAGAAGGCACCAGCTCTGCGGCGTACCTCGCCAGATAAGTGAATCTCGATAAGTAATCGTTCACTGACATCTGGCCCTGCCTGAGGTGTATAAGTTCCCTCCTGAACTGAGACATGGCAGAAGCCGGAATGTAGCATTCCCTGAATGCCTCAACAAAGTCCTCCCATGCTATCTCGCTGTTCTGGGCCTCCCCAAACATAGCGCGCCGCTGGCCTCTCCACCAGGTAGCAGCCTCTCCCTCCAATACTAGAGCAGCAAGTACTACCCTCCTGCCGAATGGACATCCCAAGGCATCAAATAGCTCAAGCATATGAGCCATCCAGTCATCTGCCACCGCTGGGTCAGCCGACCCACTGAAGCTCCGCGGACGCAACCGCATGAAGGCATCGATCCAACGATCCACGGCTGGCTCAACTGGCAATGCTGGGATCGTCTCTGGGGTAGGAGTAGTAGATACAGGTCTGCCTCTAGCTGCTCCACGAAAGGGAAGTCTCCTTGGGTACCAACCATACTGTCAAAAGCAACTAATCTGGCATTAGAGTCGTCATTTGGCATTTGGCATACGGACTACCATAGTATAATAAAATGACCAACAGTTCTCCCCACCTTGGGTTGAACTTCTATATATGTCTAGCCCCACTATCCTAACCTAGGGCTCTGATACCACTCTTGTTACACCCCATATTTTCTAGGCTGATTTTGGCATAAATTTTTTTTTTTTTTTTTTGCATATAGACAGCTCAGATCGTCCCATACCAACCTGAGTAGCCTACGAAAAACATAGGATATAACACATCATTACACACCTACTTTCCTTAACAATGTGGATCCCATCTCCCGGGTACACCGTCAAATCAGGTTCATGACTCCTGAATTAACAGATGGACTCGCGCAATGTTACTCCTACTAGACCCATTACTCCTAACCCATACCGATAGGAGAACCGGTCTAATAGAAGTCTGAACCCCAATGTTAAGTTCCATAGTCATGTAATGACCTCACCATCAAAAATAAAATACATAACATCCTCAGATAAAATATAGCACTCCACACACTATACCATCAAGATAATAAAGTAAAACAGTGAATGGAAACTACATCACAAAAATAAGATCCAAGTCCAACAAATACAATATTGTCCAACCAGATACATAAGTCAGAATCACCCTCACATAATAACTGACATATGAGAATAACAATCTCACTGATAACATCCAACAGCAACAATTAACTAATCAGAATTTCTCAGATAATCACCGATCAGATATCCTCCACAAGCCTGCTGACCACGATCCCACCTAAACTGGTAGCGTCAAGTCTGCCGAGCCACTGAAAATATATAATACGGAAATGAGCTACGCTCAGTAGGAAAGACAGCTAGTAAAACTCACATGCAAGAGAAGGATAATAGCAAGAGTATACGAATACAGCATAACAATGTAGGGTGGAAAGGCACGTTCAGTCCCAGACTCTGACCAATCACAGTCACCCCCAGTCACAACAGAGTAGCTCTCCTCTGTGCTCCCAGGTAGCATGCCAGCGGGACACGCCCATCTCTGCGCACGCATGGTGCCTAGCACCCGACACCGCAGCGTCTCTCGTCAATCAATCTTCTGGAGACTATAGACAAACCCGTCACATAGATCTCTAGCCAACGTGAGACACCCTGGCTAGCCACGGCGAGTCACCCCTGCCGCTGCCACTCTCAGGCACGCAGGCCTACACTCGTGGACCAGAAGAGGTCGACTCAGCCACCGTCCCAAGAAGTCCTCTCCCAACAATTTCCATAGAAGCCACGCCCCTACAGTCATTGCCAAGCTTTAACTCCAAGATTCGGCAACATGTGTCCAGATACAACAAGGCGCATACCAGTCCACATGTATACTGTGAAAGTTAAGTCTGAACCGCACAGTTACCTACCACAACTACCCTAAAACATCATATAGGGTCTATAGTAGTCCGGTCCAGTATGCCAATCCATGAAATATGCCAACACCGAGTAAACTGACTTAATCCATGTCAATGCCATCCAAGTAACACAAACTGTATATCGAAATTCTGACTATTCTGGTAACACTTACCCAAGTGTCACACTTCCTTCCAACTGATCCAGCTGCACTGAATTTATGGATAATTTCCAACAGTAACTTTCAACTTGTCTATGTGATTTCCCTAAATCACCTTTTTCTCGTTTCAGGAAATTTTAAATTTCAACTTCAATTTCTGCCCCTTTATCCATTTTCCGAAAATTTGAAATAAATTTCCGAAAATTTAAATTTCACATATTTTCCGAAAAATTCGGATTAATTTCCGAATTAAGTTTTTTTTTTTCCTCCGCCGTTCGTCCGCCGCCCCGCGTTCCGCTGAACCGGGTTTCGCTGCCGGGTTCGGAAAACCCGCGCTGAACCGCGAACCCACCCGGTCGAACCTTTAAATCAAATTTTCCAGCCGACGTTTAGTATTTAATTATTATTAATTATTAATTAATTACAATTATTTAATTAACTAAGCTGAAATTAATCTAATCCATCTCCTTCCTCCGCCCGGCGCCTGCGAAACCCTAGCCGACGATTCCTCCGGGAAATTCCGTTTTCCCCCGTCGATTTCCGGCGATCGAGATCAAGGAGAACATGTTCGTACTATCCTAACATTCCAATGATGTCACTAATTCCTAAGATTAAATCAAAATTTCCTTCCGAAATTTTCATCCGATCCTCATTTAACAATTTATGAAATTAAACAAACAATCTATGAAATTAAACAATTTTCAGCATTTGATACAATCTTAACATGATTAAAGCCCATAATAGAATCATCAATTGCTCGGTAAAATTTCCAATTTGACGGGTATAAATTTTCCGAAAACCCTAAAATGCTAAAATCAATAATTTGCATTAATCACTTTCAAAAAAACACAATTCACATGTTCTGGTAGTTAATTGCAAAGTAATCCATATTTTTAATTCGCTAATTAACGAAATTTAAACTGAATTTCCTACCTTCTTCTCCGGCGACGGTGAAGCTCACACGCGACCCACCGCTGCTCCCTCGCCGAACGAAACCGGTACCAATCGATTCTCCTCGGTCCCCGCGAACCTCCAGGTACAAAAAGCCCCTTGAAAGGCTGCCGGAAAAATATCGCCGTTCGCCGCGAACACCTCGTCTCCGGCCCCCCGCTCGAAAACCCTAACAGCCGAAATTAATCGGGTTAAATACCCAGCTTAAACCGGTAATAACCCGTTAAGAACCCATTAAGTGCCGGTTGACCTTCTAATAACGCCGCTTAAACCCGATCAGCCGGTTAATCTCCACCGCTGATCTCGTCCGTTCCGATCCGCTTATCCGCGGCTTATCCAACCGCACGCGCAAACGCACTCGGACGAACCGCCCCCACCTTCGCTGAACCGCTCCGGTCCGGTTCACGCGCGGTAAAAAAACCAAATTCCGGTCTAATGGACCGATTTAAATAGATTTTTGAATTTCCAAAAATCCAATTAAACAAGGAAAATTACTTAAAAATTCCTCGGTGCTCCGAAAAATCCCCAGAAAATTTCAGAAATTCCAATAGCCTCCAATTGAGCTCCTGGCTCATCCTACTGTCGATTTGAAATCATCCAAGCCATAATTTAATTATTGAAGATTAAACCTATAATATTTTACCGGGTATAACAAAGAAGAAGTGGAAGATGAAGAAGAAGAAGTTGAAGAAAAAGAAGAAAAACAAGAACAAAAAGAAGTAGAGGAAAGAAAAGGAGAAGCAGAAGAAGAAGATGATGATGATTATGAAGAAGAAGAAAAGGAAGAAGAAGAAGAAGAAGCAGATGAGGAAGTTAAGAGGAAGATGAAGAAGAAGAAGAACAAGAAGAAGAAGACCAAGAAGAAGAAGAAGAAGAAGAAGAAGAGGAAAATGGAGAAGAAGAAGAAGACGAGGAAGAAGTAGAAGATGATGATGAAGAAGAAGAAGAATAAGAAGAAGTTGATGAAGTAGAAGAAGGAGAAGATGAAGAAGAAGAAAAAGAAGTTGAAGAAGGAGAAGAAGAAAAAGAAGAAGAAGAATAATATGAAGTAAATGAAGAAAATGATGTAAAAGAAGAAGGAGATGAATAACAAGAAGAAAACAAAGAAGGAGAAGAAGAAGAAGGGAAGGAAAAAGAAGAGGTGGAAGAACAAGAAAAAGAAGTTAAAGACGAAGAAGAAGAAGAAGAAGAAGAAGAAGAAGAAGAAGAAGGTGAAGAAGAAGTTGAAGAAGTAAAAGAAGAAGAGGAAGAAGAAGAAGAAGAGCAAGAAGGAGATGAAGAATAAGGGGAAGAAGAAACAGATGAAGAAGTAGTAGAAGAAGAAGAAGAAGATGATGTGGAAGAAGGGGAAGAAGTGGAAGAAGAAAAAGAAGTTGAAGGAGAAGAAGAGGAAAAGGAAAAATAAGAGGAAGAAGAAGTTTATGATAAGGAAGAAGAGAAAGAAGAGGAAGAAGACGAAGAAGAAGAAGAAGAAGTAGAAGAAGTAAAAGAAGTAAAAGAAGAAGGTGATGAAGAAGAAGAAGAAGAAGTAGTACTAGAAGAAGAAAAAGATAAGGACGATGAAAAGTAAAAAGAAGAAGACGAAAAAGAAGAGGGACAAAAAGGCAAAGAAGAACAAGAAGTAGTACAAGAAGAACAATAAGAAGAAGCTGAAGAAGAAGAAGACGAAGAAGAAGAAAAATAAGAAGAAGAAGAAGAAGAAGAAGAAGAAGAAGAAGAAAAAGGAGAAGAAGAATGAGAAGGAGAAGAAGTAGAAGAAGAAGATGTTAAAGAAGAAGAAAAATAAGAGAAAGAAGAAGAAAGAGAAGTAGAAGAAGAAGAAGAAGAAGAAGAAGAAGAAGAAGAAGAAGTTGAAGAAGAGGAATAAGAAGAAGAAGAAGAGAATGAAGAAGAAGAAGAAGAAGAAAAAGAAGATGATGAAGACGAAGAGAAAAAGAAGAAGAAGATGAAGAAGAAGAAGTAGAAGAGAAAGAAGAAGAAGAAGAAGAAGAAGAAGAAGAAGAAAAAGAAAAAGAAGAAGTAGAAAAAGAAGAAGAAGGAGAAAAATAAGAAGAAGAAGAAGAAGAGAAGAAGAAGTCGAGGGAGCAAATGAAGAAGAAGAGGATGAAGAGGAAGATGAAGAACTGAAGTGTTTCGTGCTAAGGAAATCCTACAAGAGGGGGGGTGAATTGTGTATTTAAAATTTTATGAATTTCGAAATTAAACTTAAAAACCTTTAAGCAAGAGTAAAGAGAGTTGAACACACAAATTTTTAAGTGGTTCGACTCAAAACCGAGTCTACGTCCACCCCCAACCGGTGTTGGGAAAAATCCACTA
>JAIUJO010002709.1:0-5000 GCA_023846275.1 Vanilla planifolia | reverse complement strand
TAAGAAGTAGTAAAAGAAGAAGAGGATAAATAATAAGAAAAATAAAAGGAAGGAGGAGGAGAAGTAGATGGTTAAGAAGAAGAAGAAGAATAAGAGGAAGAAGGAGAAGAAGAAGAAGAAGAAGAAGACGAGGAAGAAGAAGAAGATAAAGAAGGGGAAGATGAAGAAGAAGAAGAAGAAGAAGAAGAAGAAGAAGGAGAAGTAGAAGAAGAAGAGGAAGAAGAAGAAGAGTTAGAAAAAGAAGAAGATGATAATGAAAATGAAGAAGAAGAAAGAAGAAGAAGAAGAAGAAGATGATGAAGACGAAGAAGAAGAAGAAGAAGAAGAAGAAGAAGAAGAAGAAGAAGTTGAAGTAGATGATGAAGAAGAAGAAGAGGAAGAAGATGGAGGAGGAGGAGGTGAACAAGAAGAAAAAGAAGGAGAAGAAGAAGAAGAAGAAGAAGAAAAAGAAGAAGAAGATGAGGAAGAGGAAGAAGAAGAAGAAGAAGAAGATGAAGAAGAAGAACCGAAAGAAGACAAAAAATAATAAGAAGATGAAGAAGTAAAATAAAAGGACGAAGAGGGCAAATAAGAAGAAGAAGAAGAAGGGGAAGATTAAGACGAAGAAGAAGAAGCAGTAGCAGAAGAAAACACAGAATATGAAGCAGAAGAAGAAGATCAAGATGAAGAAGAAAAAGGAAAACAAGTGAGAGAAGAAGAAGCAGAAGAAGAAGAAGAAGAAGAAGAAGAAAATGTTTAAGAAGAAGAAGATGAAGAAGACGAAGAAGAAAAAGAAGAAGAACAAGAACAAGAACAAGTAGAAGAAGAAAAAGAAGAAAAGGTAGATGAAGAAGAAGAAGAAGAAGAATAAGTAGAAGAAGAAGAAGAAGAAGAAAAGAGGAAGAAGAAACTGGAGAAGACGTACTAGAAGATGAAGAAGAAGAGGATGAAAAAGAAAATGAGGAAGAAGAAGAAGAAGAATAATAATAATAATAAGAAGAAGCAGGAGAAGAAGAAGACAAAGAAGAAGAAGAAGAAGAAGAAGAAGAAGAAGAAGAAGAAGAAGAAGATGAAGATAAAGAGGAAGTAGTGAAAGAAGAACAAGAAGAGGATGAAGAAGAACATGAAGAAGTAGAAGAAGAAGAACAAGAACAAGAAGACGAAGAAGATGTAGTGAAAGAAGAAGAAGAAGGAGAAGAAGAAGAAAAGGAGTTGAAAGAAGGAGAAGAAGTTGTTGATGAAGAAGAAGGAGAAGAAGATGACGAAGAAAAAGAAGAAGAAGAAGATGAACAAGAAGAAGAAGAAGAAGATGAACAAGAAGAAGAAGATGATAATGAGGAAGAAAAAGAAGAAGAAGAGAATGAAGAAGAAGAAGAAGAAGATGAAGTACAAGAAAAAGAAGAAAAAGAAGAAAAAGAAGAAGGAGAAGAAGGAGATGTAGAAGAAGAAGAAGAAAAAGAAGAAGTAGAAGAGGAAGGAGAGGAAGAAGAAGAAGACGAAGAAGAACAAGAATAAGAATAAGAAGAAGAAGAAGAAGAAGAAGGTGAAAAAGAAAACAAAGAAGGCGAAGAAGATAAAGAAGAGGGCAAAGAAAAAGAAGAAGATGACAATGTAGAAGACGAAGAAGAAGAAAAAGAAGAAAAAGAAGGAAAAGATAATGATGACGATATTAATCAAGAAGAAGAAGCAGTAAAAGAAGAAGAGGAAGAAGAAAAAATATGAAGAAGAAGAAGAAGAAGAAGAAAAAGAAGATGAAGAAGAAAGATGATGAAGAAGAAGAAGAAGAAATAGATGAAGAAAAAGAAGAAGAAGTTGAAGAAGAAGATGAAGATGAAGAAGAAGAAGAAGAAGAAGAAGATGATGATGAAGAAGAAGAAGAAGAACAAAAAGAAGAAGAAGAAGACAAAGACGACGAAGAAGAAGAAAAAGACAAAGAAGACAAAGAAGAAGAAGAAGAAGTGGTTGAAGTAAATGAAAGAGAAGAAGAAAAAGGAGGAGGAGGAGGAAGAGGAGGAGGAAGAGAAGAAGAAAATCAAAAAGAAAAAGAAGAATGAGAAAAAGAAGAAGAGGAAGAAGAAGAAGAAAAAGGAGAAGAAGAGATGAAAAAGATGGAGAAAAAGGTGGAGGAGAAGAAGAAGATGATGATGATGATGATGTTGAGGAAGAAGAAGAAGAAGAAGGGAAAGAAGAAACAGAAGACGATGAAGAACAAGAAGAAGAATAAAAAGAAGGAGAAGAGGGAGTTGTAAAAGAAGAAGAATAAGAAGAATAAAAAGAAGAAGAAGAAGAAGAAGAAGAAGTAGAAGAATAAGAAGAAGAAGAAGAAGAAGAAGAAGAAGAACATGAAGAAGGAAAGAAAGAAAATAAGGAAGGCAAAGAAAAAGAAGAAGTTGAAAATGAAGAAGACGAAGAAGAAGAAGAAAAAGAATAAAAAGATAATGATGACGATATTAACGAAAAAAAAAGTAGTAAAAGATGAAGAGGAGGAAGAAAAAATATGAAGAAGAAGAAGAAGAAGAAAAATAAGAAGAAGAAGCAAGCCAAAGAAGAAGAAGAAGAAAAAGTAAAAGAAGAAGGAAAAGAAGAAGAAGAAGAAACAGATGATGATGATGAAGAAGAAGAAGTTGAAGAAGAAGATGAAGACAAACTAGAAGAAGAAGAAGATGATGAAGAAGAAGAAGCGAAAGAAGAAGATGTACAAGAAGAAGAAGAAGAAGAAGACAAACAAGACAAACAAGAAGAAGAAGAAGAAGAAGAAGAAGGAGGTGGTGGAGGAGAAGCAGAAAAAAAAAAGAAAAAGAAGAAGAAGAAGAAGAAGAAGAAGAAGAAGAAGGAGAAGAAGAGATGAAGAAGAAGGAGAAAAATGAGGAGGAGAAGAAGAAGTAGAAGAAGACGAAGAAGATGAAGAAAAAGAAGGAGAGGTGGAAATAGAAAAAGAGGAGGAAGAAGAAGAAGAAGAAGAAGAAGAAGAAGTGGATGAAGTAGAGGAAGAAGAAGAAGAAGAAGAAGAGAAAGATGATTAAGAAGAAGAAGAAGAAGAAGAAATGGAAGAAGAAGAAGAATAAGGAGAAAAAGAAGAAGAAAAAGAAAAAGAAATTGAAGAAGATAATGAAGAAGATGAAGAGAAAGAAGAAGAAAACACAGAGGAAAAAGAAGTATACGAATAACAAGCAGAAGAAGATGAAGTAGAAGAAGACCAGGCACAAGAAGAAGAAGAAGAAGAAGAACAAGAAGAAATAGATGAAGAAGAATAAGACGAAGAAAAATGTTTTAGAAGTAGAAGAAGAAGAAGAAGAAGTAGAAGAATAAGAATAAGAAGTAGTAGAAGAAGAAAAGGATAAATAAATAGAAAAAGAAAAAGAAGAAGGAGGAGGAGAAGAAGATGGTAAAGAAGAAGAAGAAGGAGAAGAAGAAGAAGAAGATGAAGAAGAGGAAGAGGAAGAAAAAGAAGATGAAGAAGGAGAAGATGATGAAGAAGAAGAAGGAGAAGAGGGAGAAGAAGAAGAAGAAGAAGAAGAGGAATAAGAATAAGAAAAAGTAGAAGAAGAAGTTGAAGTACAAGAAGAAAAGAAAAACAAGAAAAAGAAGAAGAAGAAAGAAGAAGAAGAAGAAGAAGAAGAAGAAGAACACTAAGAAGTTGAAGAAGAAGAAGAAGAAGTTGAAGTAGATGATGAAGAAGAAGAAGAAGAAAGAGGAGGAGGAGGAGGAGAAGAAGGAAAAGATGGAGAAGAAGAAGAAGAAGAAAAAGAAGAACAAGACCAAAAATATGAAGAATAAGAAGATGAAGAAGAAAAAGAAGAACAAGTGAGAGAAGAAGAAGAAGAAGAAGAAGAAGAAGAAGAAGATGTTAAAGAAGAAGAGAGAGAAGAAGAAGATGAAGAAGACGAAGAAGAAGAAGAAGAAAAAGAAGAAGGACAAGAATGAGAAGTACAAGAAGGCAAAGAAGATGTAGAAGAAGAAATAGAAGAAGGAGGAGAAGAAGAAGAAGAAGAAGAAGAAGTAGAAGAAGAAGATGAAGAAGAAGATGAAGTTGAAGAAGATGAAGAAGAAGAAGAAGAAGGAGAAGAAGATGAATCAGTATAAGAAGAAGAAGAGAATTAATTGGAAGAAGAAGAAGAAAAAAAAAAAAAGAGGAAGTGGAAGACAAAGAAGATGAAGAAGAAGAAGAAGAAGAAGAAGATGACGTAGAAGAAGAACAAGACGAAGACGAAGAAGGCGATGAGATGAAGATGTAAATGAAGTAGAAGAAGAAAAAGAATATGAAGATGAAGACGAAGAAGAAGAAGAAGAAAAATAAGAAGAAGAAAGGAAGAATAATAAGAAGAAGAAGAATACAAATAAAGAGGAGAAGAAAAAGAAGAAGAAGAAGAATAATTTGGCGAAGAAGGAGAATAGGAAAGAGAAGAAGAAGGAGAAGAAGAAGAAGCAATAGTAGTAGTAGAAGAAGATGAAGAAAAATTAGACTATGAAAAAGAAGTAGTAGAAGAAGAAGAAGAGGAAGAGGAAGAAGTAGAAGAAAAAGAAGAACATGAAGATGAAGATGAAGAAGAAAATGAAGAACAAGAAAAAGTAGTAGAAGTAGAAGTATAAGTTGAAGAAGGAAAAGAAGAAAAAGGAGAAAAAGAGAAGAACATGAAGAATAAGATGAAGAAGAAGGAGAAGACTAAGAAAAAGAAGGAAGAGAAGAAGAAGAAATAGAGTAGGAGCAGACGAAGAAGTGCGTAACAAGATGAAGAGGAACGAGAAGAAGAAGAAGAAGAAGATAAATAAGAAGTAGAAAAAGAAGAAGAAGAAGAAGAAAGAGAAGAAGACGGTGAAGAGGATGAAGAAGATGATTATGAAGAACAAGAAGTAGAAGTAGACAAAGAAGAACAATTAGGCAAAGAAGAAGAAGAAGACAAAGAAGATGAGAAAGAAGAAGAAAAAGAGGAAGGTGAAGAAGAAGAGGAAGAAGAAGAGAAAGAAGAAGTAGAAGAAGAAGAAGACTAAGAAGAAGAAGAAGGGGAAGAAGAAGAAGAATA
>JAIUJO010003822.1:0-20000 GCA_023846275.1 Vanilla planifolia | reverse complement strand
TCTTTGTCTTCGTCTACTTCTACTACTTCTTTGTCGTCTTTGTCTTCTTCTTCTCCTTCTGCTTAGTAATCATCTTCTTCTTCTTCTTTCTCTTCTTCTACTTCTTCGTCTTCTTCTTATCCTTCTTCTTCGTCTCTCCTTTTTCTTCATCTTCTACTTCAGCTTTTTCTTCTTCTTATTCTTCTTCTCCTTCTTCTTCTTCTTCCTCTTCTACTCCTTCATCTTCTTCTTCCTCTTCTTTATCGTCCACTTCTTCTTCTTCTTCTTCCTCCTCTTCTTCATCTTCTTGTTCGCCATCTTCATCTTCTTCTTCTTCTTCTTCTTCCTCTTGTTCTTCTAATACTTCTTCTTCTACTTCATCTTCTTCTTCAACTTCTTCTTCTTCTTCTTTTCTACTTCTTCTTCATCTTCTTCTTCTTCTTTTTCCTCCTCCTCCTTCTTTTTTTCATCTTCTTGTTCTTAATCTTCATTTCTTCCTCATGCACATACACACAAGTATGTATGTGTGTGTGTTCACATGAATGTATTTGTGTTCATTATTATGGGTGTGCAAATGTGTAGACAAGCACATGTGTGTGTATCTGTGTGTGTATTTGTGCATGTGCATGTGTGTGAATGTACATGTGTCTCTACATGTGTGTGTGTGTGTCTGTACATGCATATGTGTGTGTCCTTATGTTTATTTGTGTGTGCATGTATGCATTCGGATGTGTATGTGTAGGAAAGTTTGTGCATGGATATGTATGTGCATGTGTGCTACTACACACACATGTTGTGTGCATGTGTTTGTGTGTGTGCATGTACATGTGTGAATATGTGTGTGCATGTATATGTTTGTGAGTGTGTTTGTGTGTGTACATGTGTGCATGTTTGCTATTAGGAGTGTGTGGGTGTGTGCCCTATTGTGCATTTGTTTGTGTGTGAGTGCATAAGTGTGCCTGCACACGTGAGTGTGTGCATGTATGTTTGTGTGTGCATGCACACATGTGTATTTAGGTGTGCCCATGTGAGTATGTGGGTGTGTGTGCATGTGTGTGGGCATATGCATGACAGTGGTTATGTGTGTCCATGCAAGTGTGTGCATATAGGTGTATACGAGTGTGTGTGTGGGTGTTTGCATGTGTATTCGTATTTGTGCCTTTCTATGTGCGTTTATGTTTTTGTATCTAATGTATTCATATATGTGTGTGTGTGCACATAGACATGCATGTGTGCTCATGGACGTGTTTGCATGCATGCATGTCTACTTTTGTGCATGTGTGCTTGTGTTTATGTTTTCTTGTGTGCATGTGCATTCATCTATGTTCCTCTATATGTATGTCTATGTGTGTGACTACATTTATGACTGTGTATGTGGGTTTACATGTCTATGCATGTGCATGTGTGTGCATGTGTTGGTGCGTGTGTATGCATGTGCATTTATGACTATGTGTGTGGGTTTATGTGTCTATGCATGTGTGCACGTGTTTGTGCATGTCTGTGTGTACATGCATGTGTGTGGTTGTTCGTACAAGTCTGTGTGCATGTGTGTGTGTAGGCATGTGTGTGCATGTTGATGTGCATGTGTTCTTGTGTGTGTGTGTGTGTATGCATGTGTATGTGTGTGCGTCCATTTCTATTTATGCATGTGTGTGTTAGGGCATTTTCATTTTGTACAAGTGTGTGCATGCATCTTACTGTTTGTTCGTGTGTGTGTAATTGTGTGTACGTTTTTGTGCAAATACATGTACATGTGATTATGCATTCATATGTGTGACTATGCATTTGTGCTTATGTGCAAGCATAAGCTTATGTTTGTGTGTTTGAGCATGTGTGTGTGTGCGATTACATATGTATGTAGGCATGCTTGTGTGAGTATTTGCATGCATGTGTGTCTATGTGTACGTGTGTGCTTATGCTTAATCGTATGTTCAAATACTAGTGTGTGTGAATGCATGTGCATCTGTGTATGCATGGGAACACATGTGTGTGCATGTGCAGGAGCATGCATTGGTATGCATGTGTGTGCGCACTTGCTTGTGTGTTTGTATGCATGAGTGCATATGATTTGTGCATGTGCATGTGCCTGTGTGCATTGGTACTCAAGTGTGTCTACATGTGTGTGTGTGTGCATAAGTACATGTGTTTATGTGTGCTTATATGTCTATCTTTATGGACATAAGTGCATGCATGTGTGTGTTCATGTGCATGCATATGAGCATGTGTGTGTGTGCCTATATGTAAATATGCTTGTCTGTGTGCATATGTGTCCATGGTCATGTGTGTATGCATATCTATGTTTCTCTATGTTTTTTAGTGGGTGTGTGTATTTGACATGTAAATTTGGGTGTGTGTATGCACATGTGTGTGCATGAGTATGTATGTGTGCGTACATGCATACATGTATGTGCATGTGTGCTTATGTGTGTCTATGTGTGTTCATGTCTATGTGCAAATGTGTGCATGTGTGTGTGCATGTGTGTAAGTATTTACGTGTCTTTGTGTGCTTGTACGTGTGTGTGTATGTGTGTGTTTGCATGCATGTGTTTGATTATGTGCATGTCAGCATCTGTGTGTGCATGTGTGTATGTGAGTATATGTATGTCTACGTGCATGCATTTGCATGTATGTGCATGGGTGTGTGTGTATGTTTGTGTGTATATGTGTGCATGTGTGTGCATGCATGGGTGTGTGTGTGAGCTGTGTGTGCATGTGTGTGAGTATGAGTATGTGTGTGTACATTAATGTGTACATTAATGTGTGCATGTTTGTTTGCATGTGTTAGTGCATGTGCATGTGTGTGCATGTGATCAGTATATGTAGGTGCATGCATGTGTATACACGTATGTGTGTGCATTTATGCATTTGTGATTGTTTGTGTAAGCATATACAAATGTGTTTGGGTCTATGTGTGTGTGCATGCGAGCTTGTGTGTGCATGATTTTGAGTGTTTGCATGTGTGTCTATATATGTGTGTGAGTGTATTTGTGTGTGTGCATGCATGTGTACATGCTTGTATAATAGTATGTGTGTGCACTCTTATGTGTGCGTGACTATGTGTGTTCTTATGTTCGCATGTGTATGTGTATACATATGTATGCATTTATCTACGTGCGTGTGTTCTTGTTCATGTACATCTGTGTTTGTGTGCTAGTGTAGGTGTGTGCATGTTTGTGTGTTGGTACAAACATGTGTGTGTGTATTTTTGCTCTTGTCTGCATGCATGTATGTGTTTGTATGCATGTGTGTGTGTGTCTTTATGGGTGTGTGTTGGTGTGCGTCTATGTGCTTGTACATGTGTGTGATTAGGCATGTGTGTATACTTATGTGTGTACATGTATGTGCACAAGCATGTGTTCATCTAAGTGTGCTTTTATTTGTGTGTGTGTGTGCATGCTTGAGTGTGCATGTGCGTACGTGTGTGTATTCATGGGTGTGTGCATGTGCATGTGTGTGTGTGTGTGTGCATTCATGTGTGTGTGAGCATACATGTGTGTGTATGTCTATGCGTATGCATATGAATGTGCACACGTGTTTATGCATGTGCATAATGTGTGGACATGTGAGTATTTGCAAGTGTAATTTTTTTGTACATGTTAGTGTGTGTGTGTGTGTGTGCACACATGTGTGCTTGTGTAAGTACATTGATGTGTCTATACTTATGCATGTGTTTATGTGCATGTGCATGTTTGTGTATTTTCGTGCAAGCATTGATCTAGGTGTATGTGTATGTGTGTGCACATGTGTGTTTTTGTGAATGCATGTATGTATGTGTGCATGCATGTGTGCTTATGTGTTGTTGTGTGTGTGTGTGCATGCTTGTGTGCATGTATGCATGTTCATGGGCTTGTGTGTGTGGATGTTTTTGTGTGCATGCATGTTTATAGGTGTGTGTGCATGTGTGCATGTCTATGGTTATGTGTGTGGGTGTGTGCATGTGTATATGTGTGTGTAAGTGTGTATATGTGTGTGCGTAGGTGTGTATTCTGTGTGCATTTGTGTGCACTTGAATGTGCACGTGTAAATGTGTATGTGTATGTGAGTGAGTGCATGTTTGTGAGTGGGTTTGTGTGGGTGTACATGTGTGTGCATGTATGTGTTTGTGCTTACATTTTTGAGCATATGTGTGTATGGTTGCATATGTCTATGTTTATGTGCATGCTTGCATGTGCTTGTGTATGTGTGCATACTTGTGCATGTGCTTATTTGAGTGCATGTGAGTGTGCATACGTGTACATGTGTGTTTGCTTGCATGTGTGCTTATACAAGTGCATGTGAGTGTGTGTTTGCATGTGCATGCGTATGTGTGTATGTGAGTACATGAGTGTGTGTGTGTGTGTGTTTGTGTGCATGTGTGCTTATGAGTGTGTGAAAGTGCATGTGTGTTCATGTGTGAGTGCATGTGCTTGAGTGCATTGGTACACATGTGCATGTGAGAAGTTGCACATGCATGTGTGCAGGTGCATATGCATTTGTGTTTATGTCTCTATTTGTGTGAATGAGTGTGCGTGCATGTGTCTATGCATGCATGTGCATGTGTTAGTGTCATCGTTCACATGTTTTTTGTGTGTATGTGTGAGCATATCTATCTTTTTATGTATGTGCATGAGCATGTTTGTGTGGTCGATGTGGGTGTGCATGTGTGTGTCTATGTTGTGTATGTGTGTGAGCAAGTGCACAAGCATGTGTGTTTGAGTATTTGTGTGTATGCATGTTAGCTTATGCACACATGTGTGCATGTGGGCTTATGTGCATGTGTGAGTATTATTACATGTGAGTCTGTGCTTGCATTGATCTATGTGTATGCATATGCATGGTTTGTATGTATGCATGTGTGTGTGTGTTCGTGTGTGCTTGTGTGTGTACGTGTGCATTTGTACATGTATGAGCATATATGTGCATGTGTATATGTGTGCTTTTGTGTGTGTATTTGTGTGCATATTTATGTGTTTGAGCATGTATGTATGGGTGGGTGTACATGCACGTGTTTGTGGGTATGAATGTTCATGTGTTTGGGTGTTTATACGTGTATGTTTGCTTGCACGTGTGCATGTACGTGTTTCTGTGTGAGTGTGCATGCAATGTGGGTTTATCTATGTATGTGTGTTGTGTGTGCATATGTATGCATGCATGTGGGTGTAGGAATGTGTGAGCATATACATGTGTGTGTGTCTGTGCATGTGTTTGCATGCAGGTGATCGCATATGTGTATGCATGCGTGTGGGTGTGTGTGTATGTATGGATGTGTGGGGGGGGCATGTGTGAATTTGTCTACCTATATATTGGCATGTGTTTGCATGTTTGAGCATGTGCATATGCAAACATGGGTGCATATGTGCTTGTGTTTGCATGCATGCATGATTGCATATTCATGCTTATGAGTAAGCGCCTATATTTTTGTGCATATGTGTGTGTGTACATGTGTGTTTCCATGTGTGTGCATGCATGTGGTTTTTTCTATGCCTACATGTTTGTGTATGCAATGCATGCAAGTGTGTATGGATCTTAGTTTGTTTTTGTGTGCATGTGCATTTGTGCGTGTATAACCATTTTCATGTTTGTGAGCAAGTATTTTTATGTGTTTGTGTGAGTGTGTGTACGTATGCATAAGTATAGTTTTGTGTATGTGTATACTTGTCTGTGTGTCTGGTGCACAAGCATATGCGTGCATTCATCTAAGTGTGTTGCACATGTGTGAATTCTTGGCACTATGTGTATGTGTGTGTGTAAGTGTGCATGTGCATGTGCTTATGTGTGTATGTTTTTGTGATTGTGTTTGTGTGAGTGTGTGTGTGAACGTGTGCACTTCTGTGTGCACATGTCTTTGTGCAAGCAAGTGTGTGTGTTGTGCATGCATGTGTATAGGTGTGCACGTGCATGCATATGCAAGTTTGCATACTGCTGTGCATGCATGTGTGTAGATGTGTGTGTGCATGTGCATAAGCAAGCGTGTGTGTACACACAAATGTGTGTAAGCATGTTTGTGTGTGTGCATGTTTGTATGTGTGGTTGTGTGTGTGTATGCATGTATGTGTTATTACATATGCATGTGTGTTCCTCTTTGTGTGTCTTTTTTATGCATGTTGGTGCACATGTGTGTGTATTCGTGTGTAGTATTTTTTGCATGCATGTGCATACATGTGTGTGTTTGTGCTATTACGTGCATGTGCATGTGTGCATATAAGTTTATGTGTTTATGAGATAGAGAGTGCGTGTGTGCATCTACACAAGGGCATGAGTGAGCAAAAAGGTGCATTTGTGTGTGTGTTCATGCAAGTGTTTGTGTATGTATGTGGTTGTGAGTGTGTATGTGTGTGTATGTGCACATATGTGTTTTTTTGCATGAAGGTGCATGGCTAAGTGCATCTATGTGTGTGTTTGTGTGTGTGCAGGAGTTTATGCATGTGTGTCGTTGTGTATATTGGTGTATGTCCATATGCATGTGTGTATGAATGTGTTATTGTGCCTATTTATATGTGTCCTTATGTGTGCACAAATGTGTGTGCCTACGTGTGTTCGTGTATTTGCTTGTGTGTGTATATGTGTGAGTGTGTGTGTGTTCATTTTTGTGTGCTTGGGCTCACACTTATGTTCTGTGTGTGCATGTGCAAGTGTGTATGTGGGTGCACATGAATGTGAGTGCATGTGTGTATGTGATTATGTTTGTGTGTATTCGTGTGGGCATATGTGAATGCAAATAGGTGTGTGTGTGTTTATGAGTGTGTATGCATACATGCATGTGTGTAATGTGTGAGTGCACATGCATCTACGACTAATTGTTCGTGCATGTTTGTATGTAAGCATGTGCATGTGTGCTTGTTTGCATATATGCATTTGTGTTTGTACATGTGTGGTTGTATTTGTGTTTGTGTGTATACATGTGTGTGTGCATGTGTGTGTGTGTGTGTATTCATTTATGCATTGGTAAGAGTGGGTATGGGTGTGTGTGCATATGTGTGTATGTGTACATGTGTATGTGTGTTCATATATGTGTGTTCATGCATGTGACTTTGTGTGTGCATGTTTGTGTGTGAGCATGTTGTTGTGTGTGCTTCTGCATGTGTGCGTGCATGTTTGTGTGTGTTTATGTGTATTTGTGCATATGTGTGTTCTTGTGCCATGCATGTGTGTGCATGTGCATTTGTTCCTATGTTTAAGTGAAAATGTCTACATGGTTATGCATATGCATGTATGTGTGTGCGAATGA
Source organism: Vanilla planifolia (assembly GCA_023846275.1). Lineage (NCBI taxonomy): Eukaryota > Viridiplantae > Streptophyta > Magnoliopsida > Asparagales > Orchidaceae > Vanilla > Vanilla planifolia. The sequence continues at coordinate 12,814 of JAIUJO010003822.1, read as the reverse complement.
GTCGATTTGTGCTTGTGTGCATATGAGGGAGAGTCTGAACACGTGTTTGTGCATAGGTGCATGTGTGTGTGCATGTGTATAAATGTGAGCTTGTGTGTGAAAGCATGTGTGTGCATCTAAGAGCATGCATATGTGCAAACATTTGTGTGTGCTTTGGTGTGTCTGTGTGTATGCATATGTTTGTGTATGTGAATGTTTGTGCCTATATGTGCTTATGTATGTGTGCTGGTGTGCATGTGGATGTTTTTGTGTGTGTATGTGTGTGTGTGTGTGTGCATGCATGTGTGTGCTTATATGTGCATATGCAAGTGCACTTGTGTTTGATCATATGTACTTGTTTGTTCATGTGTGGATGCATGCATGTGTGCATGCATTCATTTGTGAGTTCATATGTGCATGCATGTGTGTATGTGTGTGTGTGTGTGGGTGTGTTTGTGTATATGTGTGTTTGTGCGTAGGTAGGTGGGTGTGTGCATGGAAGTGTGTGCACATGTGCATTTGTATGCATGTACGTACATGTATATGTGTTCGTGTCTGCATAAGTGTGTTTTTTGTTTTCATTTGTGTGTGTGCATATATGTGCACATGCAGTAGTGGGTGTGATCATGTACATGTGTGGTACATATGCATGTGTGCATAGTTTCATGTGTGTGAGTGTTGGTATGTGTGTGAGTGATTACATACTTGTGTGTGTCTTTATGTGTGTATGTGCATACATGTGTGTGTGTGTGTCTATATATGTTTGTGTGTGCAAGTGTGTGCGAGCTTCTATGTATGTGTACATGTGTTCGTGCATGCTAGTATGCATGTTTATGTATGTTTATGCATGTGTACACATGTGCATGTGTGTCATTGTGTGTGAACGTGTGCATGCATGTAGATGCATGTGTGTCATATTAGTGCATGTGCATATGTGTGCGTGTGTATGCTTGTTTTTGTTTGTGTGTGTATGTGTATGTGAATATGCATAGAGGTGTGTGTTTATGCATGTGTCCATTCTTATGTGTGTGTGGATGCTTTCGTATGCATGTGTGCATGCATGCATGTGGTTGTGTATGTGTGTGCATGTGCATGTGAGTTTGTGTGTGTGTGTGTGCTCATATGAGTGTTTGTGTGTGCATGCGCATGTATGCATGCATGTGTATTACATGGGCATATGCGTGGTGTGTGGGTTTGTGTGTGTATACATACATGTGTGCTTATATTTCTATTTATGTGCTTATGTCTATACATTTGTGTGCGTGTACCCACATGTGTGCATATGTATGTGCTGCTCTGACAAGTGAATGTGTGTGTTGGTGTGTGTGTGTGGGTATGCGTGTGCACGTGTGTGCATGTGTGCATGTGTTCTTGTGTGTGGGTGTGATTATGTGTCTTCGTATGCATATGTGTGTGCATGTGCATATGCATGTGCACGTGCATATGTGTGTATGTGTATATGCATGTGTTTGTGCATGTATCTTTGTGCAAGTTTATGTGTGTGCATGTGTGCACATACGTTTTTATGTGTATACATGAAAGCATTTGTGTTTGTTCATTTATGCATATGTGTGTGCACATGCATGTATGCATGTAGATGTGTGTCTTTTTGTGTGCATGTGTGAGTGTACATGTGCTTATGCATGTGTGTGTGCTTGTGTGTGTGGGTGTGTTAACATGTGCATGCTTGTGCATGTGTATGTGTGTGTGCCTCAACGTGTGTGTGTGCATGATTGTGCATGTGTGTGTGTGTGTGTTAACATATGCAATTGCATGCATTTATGTTTGGGTGCTTGTCTATATATGTGTACATAAGAGTGCATATCTATGAGTTTTTGTTTGTGTGTGTGTGTGCCTATGCTTGTGTGTGTACATGTGCTTATGCAGGTGCATCTGTGTGCATGCATACATGTGCATGTTTGCATGTGTGTCTATGCAAAAATGTATGTTTCTGTGTACATGTGTATCTATGTGTGTGTGTTAATGTGTGCTCATGTGTTCTTACATGTGTGCATTTGTGGGTGCATACTTATGTGCATTTTGCATGTGTGTGCATGTGTGTGTTTTGGTGTGTGTGCATCTGTTTCTATTGCCTATACATTTGTGTGCATATGCATATACAATGTGTAAGTTTGTGCACATGTTGGAATCGTGTGTGTGTGTGTGTGTGTGTGTATACGTGCATGTGTTTTCTGTGTGTACGTGTGTGCATGTGGGTGTGTCAGTGTGTGTGCTGGCTGTGTTGTCTCTGTTGTGTATGTATGTGTCCACATGTGTGCAATTACATGGGTGTGTGTGTGTGCATGTATGTGTATTTGTTTGTGTGTATGTGCACATGTCTATGCACACATACGTGTGTGCACATGTCTGTGCACAAACGCATGTGTGCATTTATGCACATATTGGTGTGGATGTACGAGTGTGTGTAAATGTTGCATGCATGTGCTTGTACATGCATGTGTGTTTTGCTTGTTTATGTTTTTTATGCATCTATTTGCATGCATGCATGTGATTATGTGTTTGTGTATGCATGTATGTGTGTGTTTGTGTGTATTGGTGCACGTGTGTATATGCATGTGCATGTGTATGTGGTTGTACACATGCATGTGTTTGTGTGTGTGTTTTTGTGCATTTGTGTGCATCTTTGTGCATATGTATGCACATGTATGTGCCTTCATGTGTGTATGTGTCCATGTGCATACACGTGTGTGTGTCTATGCAAGAGTGCATCTAGGGGTGTGTTTGTGTGTGTGTGTATCTATATTTGTGAGTTAATGTGTGTTAGTTTGAGAACATCTCTGTGCATATACATTTGTGTCTACACACAAGCACAATGTGTGTGGGTGCATGTGTGTTCATTCATGCCTATATGTTTGCATGTATGTGATTGTATATATGTGTGTGCATGTGTGTGTGAGTGTGAACATGCAAGCATGTATGTTTCCTTGAATATATGTGTGCATATTTGTGTGCATGTGTGTGCATATGCACATGTCTATATGTATGTGAGTGAATGCATGTGCTTGAATCAGTTTGTGTGCATATGAGTGATTGTGTCTGTGTGTGCATGTGTATATTTGTACTTATATATATGTATGTGTCTGATTTTGTATGTGTGTGTTGTGCATGTACATATGTGTATGTGCATGTGTGTGAATGCATGTGTGTGCATGTGCGTATGTGCTTGTTTCACATTTGTACATATGTGTTTGCATGTGTGCATTTGTGTGCACATATGTGTGTGAGCATGTGCATGTGTGTGCATATGTAGTTGCATAAGTGTGTGTGTGGATGTGTGTGTATTAGTATACATGTGTGTGTCTTTGTGTATGCCTATGTCCACACGTGCATGTGTGAGTGCCCATGTGTGTGCCTTTGTTTATGCTTGTAAGCATGTGTGATTACATACATGTGTATGTGTGTGTGCATGTGAGTGTGTGCGTATATATGTGTATGCATGTGTTAATGTGTGTGGGCATGTATATATTCATGTGTGTGCTTTTGCTTGCATGTAAATAGGTATTCTTGGGTGCATACATGTACGTGTGTAAGTACATGTGGCCTTGCATCATTCTTATATGTATGTGTGTGTGCATATGTGTTTGTGCTCATGTGTGTATTGTGTGTGTTCATATTTACGTGAGTTTGTGTGTGTGTGTGTGTGTGCCCACGTGCATTCATTTGTGTGTATATGATTCTTTGTGTGCATGTGTGTGAGTGTTTGTGCATGTTTGTGTGTCCTTACATGCATTTGTGTGTATATGCTTGTGTGGTCATGTTTATGTGTGCTCATGTGTGTATATGTGCATGTGTATGTGTGTCTTCGTGTTGGTGTGAGACTGTATGCCTACATGTGTGTGTGTATGTGCATGTGTGTGATCATGCATGTGTCCATGTGTTTTGGAGTCGTTGTGAATGTGTGCATGTGCATATGCATTTGTGTGTGTGTATGTGTGTGCATGCATTTGTGTGAGTGTTTATGCATATGCATGTCTACATATGTGTGTGTGTGTGGGAAGGTGCATGTGGATGTGTATATGTGTGTTTGTTGTATGCATGAGTGGCTACGTATTTGTGTGTGTGCATGCATGTCTATGTGCCTGGGCATAATTGTGTGTGGGTGCAAGTGCGTGTTTTGGTGTGCTTATATGTGTGTGTATGCCCATGTGTTCATGTGAGAATATATGTGTGTGTGCATGCACATGGGTGCATTTATGCATGAGTATGTGCAAGTGTGTTTGCATTTGTGCGTGTATAGTATCTATGTACACATATATGCATGTTGGCATGCCGATTTGCAAGTGTGTGTGTGCATTTATGTATGTGACTACATGTGTGTACATGTGTGTGTGCAAGTGCATCTACAAGTATGGGTATGCCTATACAAGAATATGTGTATGTTCACATGGGTGTACATGAGTGTGTGTGCATGTGTGAGTGTTATTGTGTGTATGTGTGTATCTATGTGTGCATGTTTGTGTCCTCTATTTTTGGCTATTTGTGTTCCTATATGTCTATTTTTGTGTTTTTGTTAGTGCATGTCCATGTTTGTTCAAACGCATGTGTATGCATGTGCATGTGCATGTGATTCTATGCGTGTGCTTTCATCTATGCACGTGTTTGCAAGGGTGTGTGTGCATGCATGCATGTGTGCATACTTATTTGTGTGCGTGTGCATTTGTTTTTATAGGCACATGTGCTTGCATGTCTGTATGAACGTTTGTGTGTTTTCATGTGTGTGTGTGCAGGTGTCTATGTGCACTTTTGAATGTATGTAGTCTCCCTAAATGCATGTCTTTTTGTGTGCATGTGTGTACATGTGTGTGCATGGTCATTTATGTGTGTTTATGTGTTAATATCTTTGTATGTTTGCATGTGTGTGTGTGTATGCTTGTGCAAATGTTTACATATGAATGTTTATGTGTGTGTGCATTTACTTGTGTGACTTTTTGTGCATGTGTATGTGTGTGTGTGTGTGTGTTTGTGCTTGCATGCATGTGTGTGGGGGTGTGTGTGTGAATGTATGTGTGTGTTCTTATGTGTGTGTGGGTGCATGCACGTGTGCTTGTATGTAGGCGCTTTTGTTTGTATGTCTACGCATGTATCCTTGTATATTTGTGTGTGTATGTGTGCATATTTGTGTTTGATGTGCACATGTTTCTACTTATGTGTGTGTGTGTGTGCATGTATTTGTGTTATGCATACATGCATGCATATGTGTGGGTGTGATTATGGGTGAGTGTGTGCACCTACATGAGTGTGCATATGCATTTGTGCATATACTTATGTGTGTTTGTGTTTGTCTGCCTACATATATGTATGCTTAATCTTGTTTGTGTGTGCATGTGTGTGTGGGGTAAGGTATGCATGTGTTAGCATATGTGTGCATGTGTATGTGAGGATGTGCATATGCATGCATTTGTGCATGTGTTTTTGTGTCCATGTAAGTGTCATTTGTGCGTGTTCGTGATAATGAGTGTGTGTGTACGTGTATGTGGGTTTATGCATCAATGCATGTGTGCATGCATGTGTGTGTGGAGGTGTCTGTGTTGGTGTTTGTGTGTTTGTACACATGCGTGCATGCATGTGTGAGTGCAGGCATTCACAAGTGTGTGTAAGTGAGTGTGTTTGTGCGTGTGTGTGTGTGTTTGACTATGTGGGCGTGTATATGTCATGCATGCATGTCTATGTGTGTACATGCATGAACATGTGTGTGTGTTCATGTGTGCATGTGCATGTCTTTTCATATGTGTGTGTGCATGTGTGCAAATGGGAGTTTGTGTACATGTGCATCTAAGTGTTTGCATATGTCTATGCATCTCCATGTGTGTATGCATATGTTTTCATGTGTGTGTGCTTATGTGTATGTGTGAATATTTGAATGAGTGTGTGTGTATGTGCATGTGTGCATCTGGTTGTCTGTGCATGTGTATTTGTATGTGTTTGTGCTTGCATAAGTGTTCTTAAGTGTGTGCTTATATGTATGTGTGCATGTAAGTGTGTGTTTGTAGTGATGTTGTGGGCATGTGTGTGCAAGCATTTATGTGCATTAGCATGTGTATGTGCACTTGTTTTGTGTGTGTGCACATCTATGTCCATGTGCATGCATCTATGTGCAACAGTCAGTGCAAGTGTAAGCAGGTGTGTGTCGATGTATGTGAATATGCTTGTGTAGGTGTGTGTGTGTGCATTAGTGTGTTTGTGCATGTATGTGTGCATGTTTATTGCATGTGTGTGTGATGTGTTCATGCATGTGTGTGCACTTGTGGTTGTGTGTGTGTGTGTGTTAATTTTTGTATGTGCACGTGTGTGAGCAAAGGTGTGTGCGTGTGCATGTGCATGTATGTTTGCATGTGTCTATTTGTGTGCATTTTTATGTGTGTGTGCAAGCTACTTGCATGTGTGTATATGTGTAGTCATGTCTCTATGTGTCATATGTGCTTGTTTGTGCATGTGTGTGTGCATGAGTGTGTGTGCTTGTGGGCCTGTGTATATGTGTGCATGCATATTTTTCTATAAATGTGTGTATATGTGCATATTTATGTGTGTATGTGCATGTGTGTATGAGTGTTGTATGTGTGTGTGCACATGTGTTTGTATATGTGCATTTGCATATGTATGGATGTAATTGTGATATATGTGCATGTGTGTGCTTTGTGTATGTGTGCACGCAATCATGTGTGCATGTGTGTGAGTATATAAGTGTGTGTTTGTATGTTTGTGTGTGCATATGTGAGCATATTTCTATGTGTTTATGCATGTGTGTTTGTCTACATGTGTGAATGTGCACTTGCATATGTTTTCTTATGTGTGTGTGCATGCATGTACAAGTGTGCATGCACACATGTGTATGTGTGTGTTCGTTAGCATTTGTGCATTGATGTCCATGTGTGTGTGTCCATGCATGCATGTGTGTATTCTTATGCGTGTGCATGTCTATAAGACTATACATGTGTATGTGAGTACGAGTGAGCCTGTGCATTTATGTGTGCATGTATATCCATGTGCTTATCTATACATGTGCATGTGTGTCCATATGTATGTGTGTGCGTGTGCATGTGTACTTGTGTGAGTTTGTGTATGAGTGCATTTGTGTTGTTCACCTATGTGTGCATGTGTTATTGTGCATGTGCATGTAAAGGTGATTACATCTACAAATGTTATGCGAGCATGCAAGCATGCATGTGTGTGTATGTTTGCATACATATGTGTGACTTTTTGTGTTTGCATTTATGTGTCTATTTGTGTGCACATGGTGGCATATGCAAGTGTATTAGTTCATTATGTGTGCTTATATGCATTTATGTGGGTGTTCATGCATATGTGTGTGTGTGTGTGCATGCATATGTGTATTGGTGTGCATGTGTGTGTGCATGTATGTGAGAGTGTGCAAGTGTGTATCTATGTATGTGTGCATGAGAGTGTGTGTTTTCTTACACATGCATGCTTGCATTTGCTAGTATAATTGCATGACTATGTTTATCTTCTTGTGAGTGCTTGTGTGTATTTGTGTATGTGTGTGCAAGTGCATTTTGTGGTTGTGTGCGTACATGCATGTGTGCACTTATGCATTGGAGCTTATCTATTTGTCGTATACATGTGCATGTGCTTTATGTGTGTGAATGTATGTTAATGTGCATGTGTGCATGTGCATGTGCTTGTGTATGATTATGTGTGTGTACGTGTTTGTTCTCTATGTGTGTGTGTGTGTGTGCTTATGTGTGTTCATGGTTTTGTACCATTCTGTGCATGTGTGGCTATTTGAGTATGTGGTTATGTGGGTGTGTGTGTGGATGTGTGTGTGTATATGCATATTCATATGTACATATGTGTCTGTGTGTGCATGTCTCTATTCGTACATGTGTGTACATGTTTATGCATGCATATGTGCCAGCTTATGTACATGTGTGATTGTATTTGTGTTTGCATGTGTGCTGGTGCATATCTGTGTTCCTTTATATATGTGTATGTGTGTATGTGTGCATGTTTGTACTTATGTGTGTATGTGTGTGTGTGTATATGTGCATATGCATGTGTGCATTCATGCATATATGTGCATGTGTTTGGGTTTGCATGTCTATGTGCATGTGTGTGCAAGTTTGTAAGGTATATGCATGTGTTTGTACATGTAGGTGTGCACCTGTGTACGTGAGTCTGTGCATAGACATGTGCACACATGCACAATTATGTTTGTGTGTTCGTTGTTGTGGGTATGTGTGGCTATTCGTGTAACAGCTTTAGTTTCTTTTATTTTATTTTTTTTAGACAAAGCTCTTTGAGACGAGTCCAACAGTGTTTAGTTTGTAATTTTAGTGGTACCTGATGTAGGTGGGGCCTTGACAATTCGTGTGTGTGTGTGTCCATGACTATGTGCATGTGTGTGTGTGTTTCAATGTGCATGTAAGAACAAGTGTGTGTGAATATATATGTACATGTGTGCATATGCATGTGTGTGATTGTACATGTGTGTGCATATGTGTGTATGTGTGCATACATCTGTGTCCTTGTATTTGCTCATTTTTGTGTCTATGTGTGCATGTGTGTGTGTGTATGCATGCATATGTGTGTGTAGGTGAGTTTGTGCATATGCATGTATATACATGTGTGCTACTACTCATGCATGTTCTTGTGCATGTATGTGCATGCACGTACATGTGTGCATATGTGTGTCCATGTACGTGTGTGCTTGTGTGTTTGTGTGTTTGTGTGTATGTGTGTGTGTATATGCTCCCACATGCATGTGCATCTGCATATGTGAACTTGTGTGACTTTTTTTCCTTTTGAGTGTATGTGTACATGTTTGGTTGTGGGAGTGTGTGGGTGCATGTGTGTGTTACTATGCATGTGTTTGTGTGCAAGTGTAGTAGTGTACATGTGTGTGAATGCACACTAGTGTGTGTGTGTGCATGTGTGTGTTTGTATGTACACATGTGTGTTTGTGCATGCACATGTGTGTATGTAGGCTTGTATGAATGTGTGTGTGCATGTGCATGTTCGAGCACATGTGTGAATCTCTATGTGAATGTCTGTGTTCGTTCACGCACATCTGTGTGCAATGCATGTGTATGTCTGTGTGTGCATGCACATGCACGTGTGTGCTTATGCACATAAGGGCATGTGTGTGTGTGTCTACTTGTATGCATGTTTACTTATATTTATGTTTGTGTGTGGGTGCTTACGCATGTGTTTGTGTTCTCGTATGTTTGTGTCTATGTGCAAGAGTATTTTTGTGCTTGTGTGTACATATGTGTGTATTGCTTTGCACATCAGTGTCCATATGTTTGTTTTTGTGTGCTTATGTATATGTGCCTACATGTGTATGTCTACATGTGTTTGTGTGTGCACAGGTTTGTGTGTGTGTGTGTGTGTGTTTGTTTGTGTGTATGTGCATGTGTGAAGGTGTGTGTATGCATTTGTTTGTGTACATGTGTGTGTGTGTGCCAACTTACATATGTGTGTTTGTGTGTGTATGTGTGCACACATGCATAAGTTTGTGTGTGTGTGTGCATGCATGTGTGTGTTCGTTAGTGTGAATGTCTGCTAGTGTTTGTGCATGCATGCATGTGTATTTGCAAGTGAGCTCATACGTGTGTATGTGTTTGTTTGTGTGTATATGCCTATGTGTACACGCAAGTGTGATTGTACATGTGTATCTAAATCTGTGTGCACGTGTGTGTGTGTTTGCATCCAAGGGTGTGTGCATGTGTATGTGTACATGAGTACATATTTGTATGTGTGTAGTTGCATTTGTATATGCACTTTTACAAGTGTGAGTGTTAGTTCATGCAAATGTTTGATGGTGTGCATGTATGTTTGCCTGGGTATGTGTGTGCATATGTGTGTGTGTGCATTTGTGTTGGTTTGTGTAGGTATGTGTGTGTGTGCATACGGGTGCATGGGTATGTCTATTTGTGTGCATGTATTTAAGCATGTGTGTGTGTGTGCATGCATGCATATGTGTGGATGTCTATGTGAGTCTACGTGCATGTGCATGAGTGTGTGTATGCATGCATGCATATGGGTGGGTGTTTATGTGAGTCGATGTGCATGTGTATGTGTGTGAGCATTTGTGTGTGCATAGGTGTGTAGTGTTCTTGTGTGTATGTGTGTGTGCATATATATATATATGTATTTATGTGTGTGTGTGTGTGCATTTTCTTTTGTACATGTATGTGTTTATGTATGCATCTTAGTGTGTGTGTGTGTGTGTGTGTGTGCATGTGTGTATGTTTTTTGCATGTTCATGTATGTGTGATTGTGCATTCATATGTGTGTTTATGCATTTGTGTGTGTGTGCAAGCTTGTGCTAATGTGGGTGTGTTCGAGCATGTTTGTGTGTGTACGTGTGTGGACATACACATGTTTATGTTTATGTGCTTGTCTGCTTATATTTAAGTGTGCGTTCGAATACATATGCATGTGAGTGAGTGTGTGTGTGTGTGTGCATGTGCATGCATGGGTACGCATGTGTGTGCATGTGCATGCAAGGGTATGCATGTGTGTGCATGCATGTGTGTTTATGCAGGTGTGTGCATATGATTTGTGCAATGTGCATGTGCCTTTGTGCATTGGTATTAGAGAGTGTGTGTGTGTGTGTGCATGTACATGCATGTTTGTAGGTGCATGTGTGCTTGTATGTTTATCCCTATGGATGTGTGTGCATGTTAGTATGCATGCATATGTAGGCATATAAGAGTGCGTGTATGTAAATATGTGAGTCTTTATGCAAGCGTGTGCATGTGCCTATGTGTGCATGTGCATTCATGGTAATATGTTTGCACATATCTATATTTCTCCATGTTTATCTTTGAGTTTATGTATGTGAGCATGTTTTTGTGTGTGCATTTGGGTGTGTGTATGTGCATGTATACACATGTGTGCTTGTGTGCACGTGTGTGTGCATGAGCGTGTGTGCTTGTGTGTGCATGCATGCCTATATGTGCATGTGTGCATGTGTGTGTCTATGTGTGTTCATGCCTATGTATGCATGTAAAAGTGTGCACCTGAATATGTTGTTGTGTTTGTGCATGTCTATGCATGGGTGTGCATGCGTATGTATAAGTGTGTATTCTTATATGTTTTTCACTATGTGAATGTTAGCATGTGTGTGTACATGTGTGTATATGAGTGTGTGTTTGTGTATGTGCATCTGTGTGAATGCATGGACATTTGTTTGTGTCGGTGGGTGTGCATGTTTGTGTATGTGTGTGTGTGTGCATACGTGTGCATGCGTAAGTGTGTGTTTGTGCATGTGTGTGTGTGCGCATATGTATCGATGTGAGCATGTGTTTGTGTGAGCATGTGCGTGTGCATGTGTATTTGCATGTGTTAGTGCATGTGTATATGTGTACATGTGAATCATTATGTGTAGGGGCATGCATGTGTGTGTATGCATGTGCAATTATCTATGTGGGCATGCATGTGTGTTTACGAGTTTATGTGTGTGTGTATGTGCACTTGTGTGTCTGTATATATGTGAGTGTGTGTGCGTGTGTGTGCATGTGCTTCTGCATGCATAGGTGCATGCTTGTGTATTAGTATATGTGTGCACTTATGTGTCTTTGTGTGTGCTTATGTGGGATTATGGTGTGTGTGCATGAGTGTGTGTGTGTATTTGTGTGCACATGTGTGCTCCTTTGTGAGTGCATGTGTGTGCCTATTTATGTGCATCTATGTTTGTGTGATAATGCAAGTGCATGTGTGCTTGCATGTGTTTGTGCTTTGACGCAAACATGTGTGTGTGTGTGTGCTTTTATTCTTATTTACATTCATTTGTGTGTGTATGCATGTGTGTGTGTGTGTGCATCTATATGTTTGTACATATATGTGATTAGGTATGTGTGTCAACTTGCGTGTGCATATGCATGTGTACATTCGTGTCTTTGCATGTGTGTGCTTTTTTTGTGTGTGCACTTGTATGTATGTGTGCATGCGTGTCTATATCTATGAGTGAGTGTGTGTGTGCATGTGTGCCTGCACGTGGGTTCATGTGCGTGTGCACCTATGTGTACTAGAATATGCATGTGTGTGTATGTGCATGCACATGTGTGTGTGAACATACATGTGTGTATATGTCTGCATATGCTTAAGTGTGTGTGCACATGTTTATGCATGTGAATGTTTGTGTGTATATGTGTGTGTATATGAATGTCTCATTTTGTATACATGCGAGTGTGTGTGTGTGTGTGTATGTGTGTTTGCATGTGTATGCTTTTGTGAGTGTGTGTATGCATGTGTGTGTGAGCAATTGTGTGCTTTTATGAGCATGTGTATGCATGTGTGTGTTTGTGTGTGTGTGCATGTGTTTGGGTATGTGCATGCATGTGTTAATATGTGCATGTATGTCAATGTGTGTGTATTTGTTTAAGGACGTGTATTGTGTGCATGTGTGTGCACATGTATATACATGTGCTCATTTATTGTTGTATATGTGTGTGTGCTTTTGTGCATGTGTGTATATGTTCATGAGCATAAGTGTGTTTGTTTTTGTATGCATGCAAATCTATGAGTGATTGTGGCTATGTGCATGCATGTGTGTGTCTATGTGTGTGCATGTGTGTGTAAGTGTGTGTGCAAGCCTATGTTCGTGTGTATGCATGTGTGTGCACTTGCATATGCATGTGTCTTTATGTATGTGTGTTTGTGAGTGAGTTTGAGTGTGTTTGTGTATGCTTGCATATATGTGTGGGCACTTGTGTGCATGCATATGTGTGTACAATTACATGTGTGTATGTCCATGAGGGTGTGCTTGCATGTACGAGTGTGCATGCTTCCATGTGTGCTTGTATGTGTGCTTATAAGTGCATGCTTATACTTTCATGTGTGTGTGTACATA
>JAIUJO010003319.1:0-41638 GCA_023846275.1 Vanilla planifolia | reverse complement strand
ACCACCCGTCAGGCGATCCAGCGCGCGCTGCTGCTCGCCACCGCGGACATCGAGCGCGCGGCCGGCGGCAACGCCATCGGCGCGGGCACGACCGTGACGGGCATCGCACTCGTCGCGTCGAGCGGGCAGCCCGCGGCGCTGGTGTTCAACGTCGGGGACTCCCGCACGTACCGCATCGAGGGCGGGGTCATGCGGCGCGTGACGGTCGACCACTCGGTCGTGCAGGAGATGGTCGACGCCGGCCTGCTCCGCGCCGAGGACGCCGAACGGCAACCCGGACAGCAACGTCATCACCCGCGCGGTCGGGTTCGGCGAGCCGCCGGCACCGGACTGGTGGACGCTCCCGCTGCGGGCGGGGACCGGTACATCGTCTGCTCCGACGGTCTCACGAAGGAACTCGGCGACGCCGGGATCGCGCGGATCGCCGCCCGGGTGCCGAACGCCCAGGACCTCGCCGAACGGCTGGTGGGCGACGCGGTCGTCGCCGGCGGTCGGGACAACGTCACCGTCGTCGTCCTCCAGGTGGACGACGCCCCGGACGACGGCGACGTCGAGGACACGCTCCCGCGCCACTGATCGACGCCCCCCGAACTGGGGGACCACCGACGTCCCGGCCGCACCGGCGTGCGGAATGTCGGTCGCACACGGTTCGTACAATGGCAGGGCCGTGACGAGAGAGCCGGCCACTCGGCCGGGGAGGAGGGGGACGATGGCGCGACGCCTGCCGTCCACCCCGCCCGTCATCGCGGGCTTCAGCCCCGTGCACGTGCTCGGCTCCGGCGGCTTCGCCGACGTCTTCCTCTACGAGCAGGACATGCCGAACCGGAAGGTCGCGGTCAAGGTGATCCTCGACGAGGTCGTGGACGACCGTGTCCGGCAGATGTTCCAGGCCGAGGCCAACCTCATGGCCCGGCTCAGCACGCACCCGTCGATCCTCACCGTCTTCCAGGCGAGCGTCGCGTCGGACGGCCGGCCGTACCTCGTCATGGAGCTCTGCTCGTCGTCGTTGAGCGAGCGGTACCGGCGCGAACCCATCCCCGTGTCCGAGGTCCTCTCGATCGGCATCCGCATCGGGTCCGCGCTCGAGACCGCGCACCGCGAAGGCGTCCTCCACCGCGACATCAAGCCGTCCAACATCCTGCTCACCGCCTACGGCAACCCCGTGCTCTCCGACTTCGGCATCGCGGCGACCATCGGCGAGGCGGACCCCGACGAGCCCGTCGGCATGTCGATCCCGTGGTCCGCGCCCGAGGTCCTCATCGACGAGTCGCGGGGCACGATCCAGTCCGAGGTGTACTCCCTCGCCGCGACCGTCTACTCCCTGCTCGCCGGACGCAGCCCGTTCGAGGTCCGCGGCGGCAAGAACGGCGCCGCCGACCTCATGAGCCGGATCGACAAGGGCGGCGTGAAGCCCACCGGGCGGTCCGACGTGCCGCCGTCGCTCGAGCGGCTGTTGGCGTCGGCGATGTCCCGGAAGGTCGCCGGGCGTCCCTCCACCGTGATGGAACTCGTCCGTGGTCTCCAGCAGGTCGAGGCCGAACTCGGCATCCCGCAGACCGCGGCCGACGTCGCCGTCGAGTCCTGGGCCGTGGCCACCCCGACGCCCGAGGGCGACCGGACCATGGTGCGCGCCCTGCAGGCCCCGACCCGCGTCGGCGGACGCCGCCGGACGCGCCGTGCCGTCCAGGGCGGCCAGTCCACGGCTGCGGCGCAGAGCGTCGGCACCGTGCACCGCACCGGCTCCGTCACCCGGGCCCGGCGCCGCACCCGGTCGACGCTCGTGTGGGCGACCTCGCTCGCCGCCGTCGTGGTCGCCGCGCTCGTCGTCGCAACCGTGATCGTCGTCGGGCGGCTCGGCTCCGGAGCGATCCCGGTCGTCACCGACGTGCGCGCCGAGACGACCGCCGGCTCGGTGACGTTCACCTGGGCCGATCCCGGACTGCGGAGCGGTGACACCTACGTGGTGTCCTCGAACGGGGCCTCCAGCCAGCAGACCGGCACCAGCTTCGTGGTCTCCGGCACCAAGGGCGACGAGCAGTGCATCGCCGTCGCGGTGAACCGTGACGGCAGGACCGGCGTCGCGAGCGCCCAGAAGTGCGCCACGATCGGCGGTGGCGGGTGATCCGCGCGTTCCTCGCGAAGCACCGGTCGGCAGCGGTGACCGTCGGCGCCTCGGTGCTCGTCGGTGCCGTGGTGGCCACCGCCGCCGTCGCGTCGACCGGGTACCACACGCAGCGCGTCGACCTCGGCGACGGCACCGTCTGGGTGCCGTCTGCGGAGTACGGGGCCGTCGGGCGTGCCAACACCGAGGTGCTCCAGCTCAACACGGCGGTCGAGACCGCGAGCGACAGCCTCTCCGTGCTGCAGCGCGGGTCCACCGTCTACAGCGTCGACCAGACCAAGGGCACGATCGCGAAGATCGACGTCGCCGACGCCACGGCGGCCGACCCGGTGACCCTGCCGGCCGGCACGCCGCAGTGTTCTTCGCGGGCGACACCGCCGTGATCGCCAACGGTGACACCGGCGAGCTGTGGGCCACCCCGGCGAAGGACCTCGGCGACTTCGACGCGTCGACCAAGGCGGACCTCACGCTCGGGGCCGACGCCGTGTTCGACGCGTCCGACGAGCACGTCGCCGTGTACTCGCCGAAGACCCGGACCGCGTCGCTCGTCGACGTCGGCACCACGCTGTCCGTCGCCGAGCGCTGGACGGTGCAGATGGACCGCGCCGACGACTTCCAGGTCGCGTCCTTCGGTGACCACCTCGCCGTGCTCGACCGGTCCACCGGGAGCTCTCCGTCGACGGCGACACCGTCGACCTCGGCGACCGCGTCGGCACCTCGCCGGCGCTGCAGCGGTCGACCGACGACGCCTCCGATGTCGTCGTCGCCGGCACCGCGGGGCTCGTCCGCGTCTCGGCGTCCGGAGCCGTCGACGCCCGCGCGCTGCAGGTCGCCGGTCGGGCCGCGCGCCCGATGGTCCTCGGGTCCTGCACCTACGCGGCGTGGGCCGGCGGTCAGGCGATCGACACGTGCCAGGGCAACGCGCTCCAGCGCCTCGCGAGCACCGGCGGCGCCGGCGACCTGCAGATCCTGCACAACGGCGACACCGTCGTGGCGAACGACCCGACCAGCGGACGGTCGTGGGCCATCGACCGCAGCGGACAGCTCATCGACAACTGGGCGACCTCGTCGAGCAGGACGACGACCAGCAGCAGGAGCAGGTGTCCGACGACGACCCCGAGATCGACAAGGACCAGAAGCCGCCCGTGGCGGTGGACGACGACCTGGGCGCGCGTCCCGGACGCACCACGAGCCTCCCGGTCCTGCTCAACGACTACGACCCCAACGGCGACCCGATCGTCATCAGCGAGGTCGGCGACGTCGACGCCTCCGTCGGGAAGGTCGTGATCGTCGGGGACGGCCAGCGACTGCAGATCACCCTGGCCGGTCGCGCCAGCGGGACCATCTCGTTCCCGTACACGATCACGGACGGCAACGGCGGCTCCGACACCGCGACCGTCCGGGTGACGGTCCGGCCGGACTCGCAGAACGACCCGCCCCGACAGGTGCGCGACACCTCCGCCGACGTGGTCCAGAACGGACACGTCGTCACGAACGTGCTCGGCGACTGGGTCGACCCCGACGGCGACCCCGTGTACCTCCGGTCGGCGAACGCACCTGACGGCGACCTCGCGTCGACGACGCCCGACGGTCTGCTCGACTTCCGGAACACCAGCGGCCGGACGGGCGAACGCGCCGTCCAGGTCGTCGTCAGCGACGGCCGCGACGACGGCCGCGGGTCCGTGACCGTGCGCGTCGCGAAGCAGGGGAGCGTCCCGCTGCACGCCGACCCGTTCCCCGTGCAGGGCTACGCCGGCAAGTCTTCACCGTGGACCCGCTCGACCACGTGCGCGGCGGCAACGGCACGGTGACGCTGACGAGCGTGTCGTCGTCGCGCGGCCTCACCATCACGCCGAGCTACGACGCCGGCACCTTCCGGGTGCAGGGCGCGAGCGCGGGCGACCACCAGCTCGAGTACACCGTGACCGACGGCACGAAGACCGCCAGCGGGATCGTCCGCGTCACGGTCCTCGCCCCGCCGGACGCCTCGACCGCGCCGATCACGACCCCGAAGACGGTGTTCGTGAACACGCTGTCGACGAAGGACACCGACGTCACGGCGACCGACATCGACCCGGCCGGTGGCGTGCTGCTCGTCACGGCGCTCGACGGCCCCGATCGCGCGACCGGCGTCCAGGCGAGCATCCTCGACCAGCACACCGTGCGGGTCACCCTGACGGCACCGCTCGACGGCCCGGTCTCGTTCGGCTACACCGTCACGAACGGGCTCGCCTCCTCGACGGGCACGGTGACCGTCGTGGAGATCCCGCGACCGGACCGCATCCAGCCGCCGGTCGCACAGCCCGACACCGCGACGGTGCGGGTGGGCGACGTCGCGAACATCGACGTCCTCGACAACGACACGCAGCCCGAGGGCGAGCCCCTCACGCTGCAGCCCGACCTGGTGCAGAACGTGCCCGGCGACGGCGGTCTGCTGTTCGTCTCCGGGGACCACCTCCGGTACCTCGCGCCGACGACCCCGGGCAGCTACACCGCCGTCTACCGTGTCGCCGGCCCGGACGGGCAGTACGCCGACGCCACGGTGTCGATCTCGGTGCGGGAGCAGGACGCCGCCACGAACAACCCGCCGGTGCCGCAGACGGTCACCGCACGCGTCGTCGCCGGCCAGTCGGTCCGAGTGTCGATCCCGCTCAACGGCATCGACCCGGACGGCGACTCGGTGCAGCTCGTCGGGGTCGCGTCGAACCCGGACAAGGGCTCCGTCAGCGACGTCTCGTCCGACTCGCTCACCTACGAGGCCGGCGACTACTCCGCGGGCACCGACGAGTTCACCTACACCGTGGTCGACGCCCTCGGCGCCCGTGCCACCGGCACCGTCCCGCGTCGGCATCGCCCCGCGTGCCGAGCAGGCGTCGAACCCGATCGCGCAGGCCGACCACGTCACGATCCGCCCCGGCGGCACCGTCACCGTGCGCGTCCTGCAGAACGACTCCGACCCCGAGGGCGGACGGCTCAGCGTCACCGCCGCCGAGCCGACCGCAGCGGGCGTCACCGCGAAGATCCTGCAGCGGCAGCAGATCCGGGTCACCCCACCCGCCTCGGCGAAGAGCGGCGACTTCGCTGTCCTCTACACCGTCGGCAACGCCAGCGGCGGATCGAGCACCGCGTTCCTGACCGTGACGGTCGACCCGGACGCGCAGCCGCTGCGACCCGAGGTCGACGACACCACCCTCGACCTGCAGGACATCCTGCACCGCCAGAGCGTCACGGTCGACGTGCTCGACAACGTCTTCTTCGCCGAGGGCACCACGGCGGACCTCCGCGTCGGCGTGGTCGACGGCTACGGTGACACCGCCCGTGCCACCGACGACCAGCGCATCGTCGTGCGGCTGACCGACGACTCGCAGGTCATCCCGTTCTCGGTCGCCCGCGCGGACCACCCGGACATCGTCTCCTACGGCTTCATCCACGTGCCCGGCTTCGACGACGCCCTCCCGCAGGTGAACCGCTCGGCCGGCGCCATCACGGTGAAGAGCGAGGCGACGGTGGAGATCCCGCTGTCGAAGTACGTCGTCACCGCCAACGGGCAGACCGCGAAGATCACCGACGACGGCACCGTCAAGGCGACGCACGCGAACGGCCAGGACCTCGTCGAGGACGCGTCGACCCTACGCTTCACCTCGTCGAAGCTCTACTACGGCAACGCCTCCATCTCGTTCGAGGTCACCGACGGGTCGAACGCGAACAACGGCAAGGGGCGGGTGGCCACGCTCGTGCTGCCGATCAAGGTCACACCGCGGTCGAACCAGCCGCCCGCGTTCACCGGCTCCGCGGTCGACATGCAGCCGGGGGACTCGCGCACGATCGACCTGACCAAGCTGACGGACTACCCGTACCCGAAGGACCTGCCGGAGCTCCGGTACAGCGTCGTCGGGGCGCCGGCCGCCGGCACCACGGCCACCGTCCGAGGTCAGCAGCTCACCATCACCGTCGCGGACACCGCGAAGAAGAACACCACCGCGTCCGTCGGCATCGGCGTGTCCGACGACGCCAACGCCGGTCGCGCGGGCACGGTCGCGGTCAGCATCGTGGGCTCCACCCGGCCGCTCGTGCAGCCCGGCGCCGATTCCGCGGTCACGAAGCGGGGCGAGACCACGACGATCGACGTGCTCGCCAACGACCAGCCGACCAACCCGTTCCCGGGCGAGCGGCTCCGCGTCGTCGACATCCGCGGACTCGGTGGCGGACTGCCCGCCGGGGTCACCGTGACCCCGAGCGCGGACAAGTCGCGCCTGCAGGTCGCCGTCTCCGACGCCGCGAAGCCGGTCGACGCGCACCTGCAGTACCAGGTGGCCGACGCCACCGACGACCCCGACCGCTCCGTCTGGGGCGACGTCACCATCTCCGTGCAGGACGTCCCCGACGCCCCCGCGCGCCGACCCGCACCGGCTCCTACGAGGGCGGACAGGCGACCCTGACCTGTCCAGCCCGCAGGCGAACAACTCGCCCATCACCGGCTACCGGGTGCAGGGCACCGGCGGTGTCTCGAAGGACTGCGGCACCGCCACCGTCTGCACCGTGACCGGACTCGACCCGTCCGGCTCCTACCGGTTCACCGTCGTCGCGACGAACGCCGTCGGCGACTCGAAGCCCTCGACCGAGTCCGCACCGATCAGCGCCGACTTCGTCCCGGCTGCACCGAAGGGCATCACCGTCGCCCCGAGCCGGAGCACGCCGAACCAGCTCGACGTGAGCTGGAACGCCGTGCCCGCGCCGAACGGTTGGGACCGCGGTGGACAACTACGTCGTGGCGATCGAGGGCCCGGGGCTCTCGACGACCCGCAGCACCGGCACCGCGACCACCACCTCCTTCACGGGCGCCCAGAGCGGGGCGCAGTACACCGTGACGGTGTCGGCGCGAACGGCGCGGACCGGAACAACACGGTCGTGCAGTGGAACTCGGCGACGGGCAGCGGCTCCGCGGTCGGCGTACCTGGGCAGCCCGCCAACGTTTCTGCGACCACGAACGAAGAAGGCGATAGCCAAGGCAAGTCCATAGTGACTGTCACCTGGGGAGCCGCGGATGCCGCCGGAGGCGGGTCGCTGACTTATCGGGTGATCCAGTCGGACAACGTCAACTGTCGGAGTCTGCCGCCGGTTTCCTCCGCTACGAGTCCCTTCGAGGCCAGCGGGATCGACGGCGGTCGGAGGACATTCGCGGTTACGGTGTCGAATGGCTACTTCTGCAACGTTCAGTACGCCGAGACTATTGCATACGATCGTCCCGATCGGACACCGGCTAGCGCAACCCAACTCGTGGAGGTACAGCCGAACGTCTGGCTGGTTCAACTCACGGCGCCTTCTGACAATGCCGACCACTACAGAGTGACTTCGAACAACGGATCGAGGGATCTAGCGCCAGGGGCTTCGTGGACCTGGGCGCCAGGAAGTGAGTACGGTGTTCTCTCTCCGATCACGGTCAGCGCGTGTGGCGGGCCGGGGGACAGCTTTTGCTCGTCGAACACGTGGAGCACCACAGGTGCCTCTGTGAGGACCGAGACCTCGGTGGAATCTGCGGATGCAGGTAAGGCACTCACCTTCTCCGGACCGGCGAATGGAAGCGGCGTCTCGGTGGAGTACACGGCGACCTGGTTCACCGACACCGAGGGGCGCAACTCTCCGATCTTGGGTGGAACCACGAGCTGGACCGGATCGACAGGGCCAACCGTGCCGGACTGGGCTGGATCTGTCCGGATCAGCGCCCAAGTGACTGTCGACGGAACATCACTCGTCGCTGATGGGAGACAATCCAACCTCTTCGCGGTGACGCCGATGGAGGTCCTGCCGAGTGGTCAACCGTCGGGTTCAGCACCGTCCGATCCCGCCACCGGCGAGTGACCACGGCTCGTCGCCCGCTGCCCGTACGCTGCCCCTACCGCCATCCCCGATCGACGAGGAAGACACCCCGCATGAGCATGACCCCGGAGCAGGCCACCTGGTTCGCCGACGTCGCAGGCCGCATCGTGACCAACGTCGAGCAGGTGCTCCTCGGGAAGACGTTCGTGATCCGCCTGGCGGTCACGGCGATGCTCAGCGAGGGGCACCTCCTGCTCGAGGACGTGCCCGGGACCGGCAAGACGAGCCTCGCCCGGGCGCTGGCGCAGAGCGTGCAGGGGTCGACGAATCGCATCCAGTTCACGCCGGACCTGCTGCCCGGTGACATCACCGGCATCAGCGTCTACGACCAGCGCACGCAGGAGTTCGACTTCCACCGCGGTCCGGTCTTCTCGAACATCGTGCTCGCGGACGAGATCAACCGCGCCAGCCCGAAGACGCAGTCGGCGTTGCTCGAGGCGATGGAGGAGTCGGCCGTCACCGTGGACGGCGTCAACCACAAGCTCGCGGCGCCGTTCATGGTCATCGCGACGCAGAACCCGTCGAGCAGGCGGGCACGTACCGGCTGCCGGAGGCGCAGCTCGACCGCTTCCTGATGAAGGCGTCGATCGGGTACCCGGACCACGCGGCGACGGTGAAGATTCTCGAGACGTCGTCGGCGCCGTCGAGCTCGGTGCCGCTCGCGACGGTGGTGCCGGCGGCGACGATCACCGAGATGGCCGCGCTGGCCCGGACGGTCCACGTCGACGCGGTGATCGCCGACTACGTGGCGCGGCTGGTCGAGGCCACCCGCTCCGCGAGCGAGGTCCGGCTCGGCGTCAGCGTCCGCGGCGCGATGGGGCTGATGCGCGCCTCCCGGGTGCTCGCCGCGCTGAGCGGCCGCCACTACGTCACCCCGGACGACGTCAAGGCACTGGCGACGCCGATCCTCGCCCACCGCCTGGTGCTCGACGCCGAGGCCGAGTTCGACGGCGTCAGCGCCACCAGTGTCATCGCACAGCTGCTCGTCGAGACCCCGCCGCCGGCGGACCGGGCCGCGTCGTGACCGACCGCCGGCCCGTCTCCACGCGGTCGCGCCGCCCGTCCTCCACGCGGTCGCGCCGCGGGACGACGGCGTACGAGCGCACCGGGACGGTCGCCGGCCTGACCAACGTCCGCACCCGCCTGGTCGGGGACCGGGACGGCGTCGCCGCCGAGGCGGTCGTCGGTCTCGCGCGTGCCTGGGCGACGGTCTGGAGGCTCGTCAAGCGCGGGTGGGCGGAAGTCGCCTCCGTGGTCACCGGCCTGGGCTGGACGGTGGCGGCACTCACGCTGGTCGCGTTCGTGACGGGCTACGTGTTCGGACTCCGCGAGGTCGTCGTCGTCGGGTTCGCGGGCGCGGTGCTCGTCGTGGTCGCCGCGGTCGCCCTCATCGGGCGGTCCCGGCTGGTGATCCGCATGGGGCTGCCGCAGCACCGCGTCGCCGTCGGCGATCCCGCGGGCGTGCTCATCACGGCGGAGAACCCCGCACGGCTGCCGTCGGTGCCGACCACGGTCGAGGTCCCGGTGGGCCCGGGCCTGGTGGACGTCGCGATCCCGTCGATCGGGCCGCGCGGCACCTTCGAGCGCGAGGTCCCGGTGCCGACGGTGCGTCGCGGCGTGCTCGACGTCGGCCCGGTGACCGGCGTCCGTGCGGACCCGGTCGGCCTGGTGCGTCGCGAGATCGTCTGGACCGCGCGGGAGCAGGTCATCGTCCACCCCCGCACGGTCGCGATCCCGGCGACGAGCACCGGTCTGGTGCGGGACCTCGAGGGCCAGGCGACGACGGACCTGTCGCCGTCGGACATCGCCTTCCACGCGATCCGGGAGTACATGCCCGGGGACGACCCACGCACGATCCACTGGAAGTCGACGGCGAAGTCCGGCGCGCTGATGGTCCGGCAGTTCGAGGACACCCGACGCTCGCACCTCGTGATCGCCCTGGGCGTCTCGCGGGCCGAGTACGCCGACGACGAGGAGTTCGAGCTCGCGGTCAGCGCAGCGGCGTCGCTCGGTACCCGGGCGATCCGGGACGGCCGCGAGGTCACCGTGGTGGTGTCCGAACGCACGCCGGAGTTCGCCAAGCGCGCGGTGTACGCCGTGCACCCCCTGCCGACGGTGACCCCGACGCGGCTCCTCGACGAGTTCGCCTCGGTCGGGCTCGCGGACGCCTGCCTGCCCGTCGCCGAGGTCGCCCGGATCGTCGGCGCGGAGACGGCGGGCATCTCGGTCGCGTTCCTCGTCGTCGGTTCGACGGTGGAGCTCCCCGCGTTGCGGCTCGCCGCCACCCGCTTCCCGGTCGGTGTCGAGGTCGTCGCGGTGATCTGCGAGCCGGAGGCGCAGCCCCGGTTCCTGCGGGTGGCCGGGCTGACCGTCATGACGATCGGCTACCTCGACGACCTGCGGCACGCCCTGCACCGATCGGCGGCGGCGTGAGCGCCCCCGCGGTCCCGGAGACCCGGGCACGGAAGACGGTCCGGCGTGACGCCCGTCGGGACGCGCGCCGCCTGACGCCCACCCGCCTGGCCGGCGGGACCCTGGCGGTCTGGCTGCTCCTCGCCGTCGCCAGCGTGGCGTGGTGGCCCGTCTACCGGGACGACAGCATGGTCGTGGCCGCGGTCACCGCCGTCCTCGCGGGCACGGCGGTCGCGCTGGCCGGCACGGTGTTCCGACTGCCGGCCGCCGTGGTCGCGGTGCTCACCGTCGCCGCCTTCACCCTGACGGGCGTCCCGGCGGCCGTGCCTGGGCAGGCGAACGGCATCCTGCCGACCGGTCCGGGTCTGGTCGACCTCTTCGCCGGCGTCGCGCTCGGGTGGAAGCGGCTGGTGACCATCAGCTTGCCGGTCGGCTCCTACGAATCGCTCCTCGTGCCGTACTTCGTGACGCTCCTCGTGGCGACGGTGACGGCCGTGAGCGTGGCGACCCGCGCCTCCCGGCAGGAACTCGCCAGCATCCCGGCGCTGGTGGTCTTCGCGGCCGGTGTGGTCGTCGGGCCGAGCCGTCTCGACACGTCCGTCGTGACGGCCGTCGTGCTCACGGGCATCGCGCTCGTCTGGGCGCTCACCGTCCGGCACGCGCGCCGCGCGGTCGCGGTGGCGACGACCATCGGATCTCGCGTCCCGATCGCCCGTTCGGTGCTCCGTCCCGCGCTCGTCGGGACGGGCACGATCGTCGCCGCTGCGGTCGTCGCGACCGGGCTCGGGCTCGTCGCGCCGCCGTCGGTCGGACGGACCGTGGCGCGGACCGACGTCGTGAAGCCCTTCGACCCGCGTGACTACGTCAGCCCGCTCAGTGGGTTCCGTGCGTACGAGGAGCAGGACGAGTCGGACACCACCCAGCTGCGTGTGACGGGTCTGCCGGAGGGAGCGTTCGTGCGCATCGCGACCCTCGACACGTACGACGGGGTCGTCTACCGGGTCGGCGGCTCGGACGGCTCGAGTGCGTCGGGCACCTTCGAGCGGGTGCCGACGTCGGTCGACGTCCGGGGCGTCCGCGGCACGACGGTGCGCGTCGGGGTGACCCTCGACGGGTACAGCGGGGTGTGGCTGCCGACCGTCGGCGACCTGGAGCGTGTCACGTTCTCGGGCAAGGGTGCAGACGACGAGCGCGGGTCCTTTTTCTACAACGCCTCCACCGGCACCGGAGCGGTGGTCGGCGGGGTCGGTGACGGCACCCGGTACGACCTGACCGCCGTGCTCCCGGACCAGCCGACCGACGACCAACTCGCGTCGGCCCGTCCGGGCTCCGCGTCGGTTCCTGCGCTCGTCGGCGTGCCCGACGCCGTCCGCGACACGGTCGAGTCGACCACCGCGGACGCGCAGTCCGACGGCGCCAAGCTCGTCGCGATGCTCCAGGCGCTGCAGCGGAACGGGTACGTCAGCCACGGTGTCGGCGACGACCGGGTGAGCCGGTCCGGTCACGGCGCCGACCGGATCCAGGAACTCCTCACGTCGCCGATCATGCTCGGGGACCAGGAGCAGTACGCCGTCGCGGCAGCCCTCATGGCGAACGAGCTGGGGTTCCCGTCGCGGGTCGTGATGGGCTTCGCCGCGGGTGGGGACGCCGGCGGGACCGCGGGGGACCGAGCCGTGTCCGGGGACACCACCACGTTCCGCGGGTCCGACGTGACGGCGCGGGTCGAGGTCGACACGGCGCAGTGGGGCTGGGTGACGGTGAACCCGAACCCGGTTGTACGCGAGATCCCGGACGAGCAGCAGCAGACGCCGCAGCCCGTCACGCGACCGGAGACCGTCGTGCCGCCGCCGCCCGCGGAGCAGCAGGACCAGGACCAGCAGGCACCGCCGCAGAGCGACCGGAACACGCCGCCCGTGCAGCCGCTCTGGCTGCAGATCCTGCTCGCGGCGCTGCCGTGGGTGCTCGCGACGCTCGGCTTCGTGGCGCTCGTCCTCCTGCCGTTCGGCGTCATCGTGCTGGTGAAGCGCATCCGCAGGCGGAGGCGACGGCGTGCGCCGACGCCCCGCGGCCGGATCGTCGGTGCATGGGACGAGTACCGCGACGCGCTGGTCGACCGGGGGCACGACGTCCGGCGGGCAGCCACCCGACGCGAGGCCGTCGTGGGTGCGCCGGGCGACGGCGGGACGGGGCTCGCGGCGCTGGCGGACCGGGCCGTGTTCGGTCCCGACGAGCCCGACCGCACCACCGCTGACCGGATGTGGGCCGCCACCGACGACGCGATCGGGGCGCTCCGCGAAGGACGCTCCCGCAAGGAGCGGTTCCGGGCCGCGGTCTCCCTCCGGTCCCTCCGCGTCGTCGATGCGGCACGTGCCTCCGCGGCCGCCGTGTCCGGCGCGGGCGGGCTTGGCCGCGGACCGCGCGGCCAGGGGCCCGGCGGACGGCGTGACTACGATGGCCTGCAGGCCGGCGAGCCTCGTGGACGGCCGAGTGAGGACAGAGGGACCCCGTGATCAGATGCGAACACTGCGGATCGATGCTCCCGGACGGAGCGATCTTCTGCGGTGAGTGCGGGCGTGCGGTGACCGCTGCGGCGAGCCGGCGTCCGGCCGCTGCACCTCCCGTCGAGCAGGCGCCGCCGCCACCGCTCCAGCAGCCCGATCTGCACGGCCGACGTCAGGACCCGGCGACCGACGCCTGGCTGCCCGAGGCGACCCTCGACCCCGCCACGCGCGCCTGGCTCACCGGCGGCGACGGCCACACCGAGCAGCCGCCGGCCCCGGTGCCGGTGGAACGGCCCGACGGCTTCGCGCCGCGGACTGCGCCCTCCCACGTGCACGGCGCCGGATCCGGACTGGGCGACTGGTCAGGCCAGGGCACCCCGGCACCGCGCGATGCCGCTCCCGTCCCGATGGACGCCCCCGCCGAGCCGACACTCGACCCCGAGGCGTACCCGTCCTCGCCGGCCGGTCCCGCCGGGGTCGTCGACGACTCCGACCCCGAGGTGACCCGCGTCGCCGACCGTTCCGCACGGCCGGAGGCCAGCGCCGAACCGGTCCAGCAGGCCGCTCCGGCCGCCGAACCGGTCCAGCAGGCCGCTCCCGTGTGGGCGCCGCCGGCCGAGCAGACGCCCGCGCCGCAGCCGCCGTCGGGGCCGTCGTGGTGGGTCGGGCGGTCGAACGCCGCGACCGGTGCGGAGACGACGGACACCGACGACGGCGCGGCAGCCACGTCACGCGACGAGACGGCCGCACCAGCCGTCCCCTCGCCCCCGCAGCCCGGTGACACCGCGGTGGTCGAGCCGCTCGTCGACCGACGACCCCAGCGCCCCACGCCGCTCGTCGCCCCCGGGACGCAGGCCACGACGTGCCACGTGTGCGGACACCGACTGGAGCCGGACGACATCTTCTGCGCCGAGTGCGGCGCGGTCCGTCCCGCCGTGACCGCGGCGTTCACCGGCCCGGTGGTGCCGTTGCCGATGGCCCGTCCGGACTGGGCGGCCGAGCACACGCCGGACGAGCCAGACGACGCTCTGGCGGACGACGACGCTCCGGCGGATGACCACGCGCCGGCGGATGACGACGCCCCGGCGGACGACGACGCGCCGTCCGGTGCCGTGCCGGACGACGACAGCCACGACGCACACGGCGTCGCAGGGGACACGACCGACGCCGCCACGGCGACCGGCGCCGACGTCTCGGACGGGGCGGACCACGCCTCCGGCACCGAGGGCGCAGCGGACGGGGACCGTCGTCCGGCGGAGCCCGAGGTCGAGGAGGACACGCCCCGCGCGCTGTTCCGCCGCCGCGGTGCGCACGCCGCTCCTGCCGTGGACGAGCCGGTCGACGAGCCGGTCGAGCGAGCCGAGCCGGTCGATGCACCTGCTCGGCCGACCCTGCCACCCCTCCCGCCCCTGCCGGGGTCCGCGACCGTGCCGTCGTCCGCCCCGGTGCCGACCGACCAGAACGCCTCCGCCGTCCCCGCGACGGCGCCGCTGCCGCCGATCCCCGGCGCGACCGGTCCCCTCGGGGCGCCCGCGGCGTCGGACCCCGCACCGACCAGTGCCGAGGGCGACCTGGACGACGACGTGGACGAGACCCGCATCGTGTCGAAGACGCCCACCCGCGCGCCGTTCATCCTGCACTGCAGCACGGGGGAGCGGTTCGGGGTGCACGGCACCGGGCTCCTCGGACGACTGCCTCGGCCGCAGCCCGGTGAACGCTTCGACGACCTCCTGACGGTGCACGACCCGGGCAAGTCGGTGTCGAAGACGCACCTCGAGCTCGGGCGCGACGGGGACGACCTCTGGGTGTCCGACCGGTTCTCGGGCAACGGCACCGTGGTGCGGCACATCGACGGTTCGATCCGCCGCTGCGAGCCGGGTCGTCGGTACCGTGTCGAGCGCGGGGCCCGGGTCGACGTCGGGGAGCAGTTCTTCCTCGTCCAGTGACCGTGGGCGCGGGTCCTCCTCCACAGGGGACCTGCGCCTGCGCACGGTCCACAGCGGGGCAGCGATCCGTCCGCTCCCCGGGCCGGGTGCGGTCTGCTGGGGTCATGCCGTTCCTCGCCGCACGCTCCCTGCTGGTCGGGGCCGCCGTGGTGTTGGTGCTCGTCGGGGCGGTCGTGTCGCTCGCGCCGTCGTCACGCGCCGCGGTGCTCGGTGCCGGGGCGTGCTGCGCCGTGCTGGACGTGGCACTCGTGCGGTCGGTCCGAGCCGTGGTCCCGGGTGATGCCGTCGTGCAGGTCGGTCCGCGGTCGACGTCCGCCGTCGCCCCGGTGCTGGCCGGCGACGAGGACCGCCCTGCGCTCGACGACGGCGACGGCCCCGCCGACCGGGCCGACCCGGCTGCCCCGGCTGCTCGCGCCGACCGGACCGACCGGACCGACCGGACGGATCCGGCTGATCGCGGCGTCGCCACGATCCTCCTCGGGCACACCCACGACGGTGGACCGGTGACGACCGGCACCGGCGGCCACGTGGTGGTCGTCGGGAGCGGCGCCCTCGCGCGGGGCGTCTTCCGCTCGGTCGTCGAGCAGGTCAGGGCCGCGGGACCCCCCGGGGTGGAGCGGGTCGCGGGCGATCCCGGGCTCCGCGACGACCTCCCAGCGGCGGGCGGGGCGTGTCCGACGCTGCCTGCCGACACGGCGGTGTTCGTCCGCCTCGGGCCGGACGGCCGTCCGGACGCGAGCGTCGTGCTCGTCCCCGGTCTCGGTCAGCTGCCCCGACTCCGGGACGCGACGATCATCGTGACGCGCTACGGATGCACGCTCGGCGACCGGGACACGACGCCACCACGGCCTGGGGCGGATCCGTCGTCCGGAGCGGCGCGGACCGCACGGGGCACACCGTTCACGCCGATCCTGCCCCTCCTGCCGGTCCTGCCCGTCCCGCCCGTCCGACCCGCAGCGTGACGAGCGGCCGCGCGGTCGACGGCGCAGTCAGCCACCGCGCCAGGCACGACTCCGGCCGGCGTGCAGCCCGATCCGCCAGGCGACGGCCCCGCCGGACCACCGCGCTCAGCGCAGTCGGACCGGCCGAGGCGCTCAGCGCAGCCCGGCCCCCAGGCGCAGCGTCCCCACCGGCACTCCACCACCGAGTACCTGCTCGCCCGTGGCCGCCATCACGTCGGCGACCCCCGCCGCGTCCACGATCCCGTTGCGCTCGAGCAGCGTCAGCGCCGCGAGCGTGCCGGCCCGCTGCGCCCCGTCGAGGGTCTTGACGGCGACCGCGGCGCCCCCGGGCAGCCCCATCACCATGACGCCCTCGGCCCCGAGCTTCGCGAGCACCCGGAGCTTCTCGATGGTGACGGTGTTGGCCCGGCCGATGCCGTCGATCGCCCACGGGTGGTCCAGGACCGCGTCCGTCAGGGCCGCCGTGTCCCCGTCGGCCCGGGCGACCACGCCGGCGAAGCCCCGCGCGAGTCCGGTCAGCGTGAGGGGGAACACCGGGGCGCCGCAGCCGTCCGTCCCGACGACGTCGACGGTCTCGTGGGTGAACTCCTCGACGGTGTCGCGGACGCGCTGCTGGAGCGGGTGCGCCATGTCGAGGTAGGTGCCCTCGTCCCAGCCGTTCACGCGGCAGGCGGCGAGCATGCCCGCGTGCTTGCCCGAGCAGTTCATCGCGAGGCGTCGGGGCCCGTCCATGGTGCGGGCGGTGGCCCGGTCGAACGGCAGGTCGGGCGGGCAGCCGAGGTCGGCCTCGACGTGGTCGTACGACTCGAGCATGTGCAGCGCGATCGCCTGGTGTGCTGCGGTGCCGGCGTGGCTCGCGGTGGTGAGCACGAGTTCCTCGTCGGAGAAGACGGCTCCGGCCCGGCGGACCGCGAGCGCCTGGAACGGCTTCATGGTGGACCGGGGGTAGATGCTCGCGTCCGCGTCGCCGACCGCGTCGAGGACGGTCCCGTCGGACGACACGAGCACGCCGGCGCCGATGTGCCGGCTCTCGTCGAAGCCGTTGCGGTCGAGGACCGCGAGCTCGACCGACCCGTCGGCGGTGAGAGGATGGCGATCAGTGCGGACGTCGGGGCTCACCGTCATGCCGCAATCGTACCGAGACGAAGGGCAGCGACCGTGACCGACCACTCCTACGAGGTGTCCGTCCGCTGGACCGGCGACCGGGGCACCGGCACGAGCGGGTACCGCGACTACGGCCGGGACCACGACGTCACGGCCGCGGGCAAGGCCGACATCGCGGGCTCCGCCGACCCGACCTTCCGGGGCGACCGCGACCGGTGGAACCCCGAGGAGCTCGTCCTCGCGGCGCTCGCGCAGTGCCACATGCTCAGCTACCTGCACGTCGCCGTCACGCAGGGCTTCACCGTGGTGGACTACGAGGACAGCGCCACGGCCAGCCTCAACCTCAACCGTGACGGTTCCGGCGAGCTGACCGAGGCGACGCTGCACCCGGTGGTGACGATCCTCGAGGCGGACCGGGTCGCTGACGCCGAGGCCGCGCACGCCGCCGCTTCCCAGCTGTGCTTCATCGCACGTTCGGTGGCGTTCCCGGTGCACCATGCTCCGCACACCAAGGTGCGTGCGGCAGACTGAGGCCCGTGAAGCGTCTCCGTCTCCTCCCGATCGCCATCGTCCCCGCCGTCGTGCTGGGACTCGCCGCGTGCTCCGGTTCGGGGTCAGGGGGGTCGTCGGCCACGCCGAGCGCCTCGTCGAGCGCCTCGGCCGCGGCCATCACGTCCTGCCCGAAGCCGGGGAAGGCCTCGGACGCGATCGACGTGTCGGGCGCGTTCGGCGGGACCACCGCGCCGAAGGTCACCTTCGACAAGGGACTGTCGGCAGCGCAGCCCCAGGCGACCACCGTGGTCGAGGGGTCGGGCACGGCGCTCGAGGACGGCCAGTACGCGCAGGTGTCGTACAGCGTGTACCAGGCGTCGGACGCGAAGAAGCTCGGCACGGTCGGCTTCGACCAGGGCAACCCCCAGGTGCTGTCCGTCGGCGGGACCGGCTTCGGCGCGCTGCTCGCCTGCGCGACCGTCGGTGACCGCGTCGCGGCGATCGGGCAGTCCTCCGCGCTCGGCTTCAACACCGGTGGGGAGATCGTCGTCGTCGCGGACGTCGTGGCGCAGACCCCGACGAAGGCCACCGGCACGCCGCAGGACCAGGACCCGAAGCTCCCGACGGTGGAGGACAAGGCCGACGGCGAGCCGGAGATCACGATCCCCGACGGCGTGGCCGCCCCGTCCAAGACCACGGTCGAGGTCCTCAAGCAGGGCGACGGTGCCGAGATCGCCTCGGGCGACACCGCGCTCGTGCAGTACAAGGGCGTCGCCTACGACACCGGCAAGGAGTTCGACTCCTCGTGGTCGAAGGGCACGCCCACGACGTTCACCATCTCCGAGGGCTCGCTCATCAAGGGCTTCGTCACCGGTCTCGTCGGGCAGAAGATCGGCTCGCAGGTCCTCATCGTCGTCTCGCCGGAGGACGGCTACGGTGCGAACCCGCCGGAGGGGTCGGGCATCCCGAAGAACGCCACGCTCGTCTTCGTCGTCGACCTCCTCGCCAAGGGCTGAGCCGTGCCGGCGAACGCCGACCCCGCGGCCGTGCCGACGGACGCAGACGCCGCCGAGTCCCCGAACGCCGACCCCGCGCACCCGGCGCCCCGACGTCGCATCGTCGTCCTCGGCAGCACCGGCTCGATCGGCACCCAAGCCCTCGACGTCGTCGCCCGCAACCCCGACCGCTTCGAGGTCGTCGGCCTGACGGCGGGCAGCAACCGCGACCTCGTCGCCGAGCAGGCCGCCCGCTTCGGCGTCCGCGACACCGCGTTCGGCGCCGCCGACTCCGAGCGCCTCGTCCGGGGCGTCGAGGCGGACGTCGTCCTGAACGGCATCACCGGCTCGGTCGGCCTCGGTCCCACCCTGGCGGCCCTCGAGTCCGGGGCGACCCTGGCGCTGGCGAACAAGGAGAGCCTCATCGTCGGGGGTCCGCTCGTGCAGGAGCGTGCGGCCCCGGGTCAGATCGTCCCGGTGGACAGCGAGCACTCCGCGATCGCGCAGGCCTTCCGGTCCGGCACGGCGGACGAGGTCCGACGGCTGGTCCTCACGGCGAGCGGCGGCCCGTTCCGCGGACGGTCCCGCGCGGACCTGCGGGACGTGACGCCCGCCGAGGCGCTCGCCCACCCCACGTGGGACATGGGCCTGGTCGTGACGACGAACTCGGCCACGCTCGTGAACAAGGGCCTCGAGGTGATCGAGGCGCACCTGCTCTTCGGCGTCCCCTACGACCGCATCGACGTCACCGTGCACGCCCAGTCGATCGTGCACTCGATGGTCGAGTTCGTCGACGGCTCGACGATCGCGCAGGCCTCGCCGCCGGACATGCGCCTCCCGATCGCGCTCGGGCTCGCCTGGCCGGACCGGGTGCCCGGCGTCGGCGTGCCGCTCGACTGGACGACGGCGAGCACCTGGACGTTCGAGCCTCTCGACGCCGGGGCGTTCGGCGCCGTCGACCTCGCCAAGCGCGTCGGTGCGCTCGGCGGCACGTTCCCGGCCGTGTTCAACGCGGCGAACGAGCAGGCGGTCGCGGCGTTCCACGCGGGCGCGATCGGGTTCCTCGACATCGTGGAGACGGTCGAGCGGGTCGTCGACGAGCACACCGCGGGGGAGTCCTCGCTCGAGGGCGTCCTGGCAGCGGAGCGCTGGGCGCGCACCGCCGCGGACCGCGCGCTGTCCCGCTGACCGGCACCGCGCCTCCAGGCTGAGCAGCTCCCCACCTGACGGACGGGAGGCGCGGCGCACCTCTCAGGGTGCGCTCGGCTCCGTCATGGCGAGCGTCCCGTACCCTTCTCCGGTGACCGTCGAATCCGTCCTGCTCTTCGTCCTCGGCGTGGTCGTCTTCATCATCGGCCTGCTGGTCTCGATCGGACTCCACGAGCTGGGCCACCTGTCCTTCGCGAAGCTGTTCAACGTCAAGGTGACGCAGTACTCGCTCGGGTTCGGCAAGGCGATCTGGTCGTTCCGGCGGGGCGAGACCGAGTACGGGATCCGTCCGATCCTGCTCGGCGGGTACATCTCGATGGTCGGCATGCTCAAGCCGCGCGCGTCCGGCCGACCGAACGCGATCACGAACACGGGCATGTACGGCGCGTTCGTGCAGGACGCGCGGCAGGCCAGTGCGGAGCAGATCGCGGACTCCGGTGGCGACGACTCGCGCGCGTTCTACCGTCTGACGCCGTGGAAGCGCATCATCGTGATGGTCGCCGGCCCGGCCATGAACCTCGTCATCGGCGTCTTCCTGTTCGGCGTCCTGCTGTGCGGGTTCGGCGCACCGACGACGACGTTCACGTCGAGCGTGCCGTGCGTCCTGCCGACCAGTCAGGCGACGGCCTGCACGTCGGGCGATGCCGAGTCGCCCGCGGAGCAGGCGGGCATCGAAGCGGGCGACGTCGTGCGCTCGGTGGACGGCGAGCAGGACCCCACGATCGCCCGGGTGTCCGAGGTGTTCCAGCGGTCGGCGGGCAAGACCGTCACCGTCGTCGTCGAGCGCGACGGTGCCGAGCGCACCTTGCGGATCACGCCGACGCTCGCCACCCGCGACGTCTACACGGCGGACGGCACGGTCGCGAAGAACGACGACGGCACCACGAAGACGCAGCAGGTCGGCGTCGTCGGGGTGAGCATCGGGCAGTCGCTCGTGCGGCAGTCGCCCGCCGCGGTCCTGCCCGCGACCGGTGCGCAGATCTCGGCCTCCGCGCACCTCATCATCGACCTGCCCCAGCGGCTCGTCGCCGTGTGGAACGCCGCGTTCGGTGCCCAGGAGCGGTCGCAGGACAGCCCCGTGTCGGTCGTCGGCGTCGGCCGGGCGATCGGCGAGGTGTCGTCGATGAGCGGCGTCCCCGTGGTGGACAAGGCGTACACGATCCTCGGACTGCTCGCGTCGCTGAACATCGGCCTGTTCGTGCTGAACATGGTGCCGCTGCTGCCGCTCGACGGCGGGCACATCGCCGGGGCGCTGTGGGAGGCCGTGAAGCGTCGGTCCTTCCGGCTGGTCGGCAAGCCGGACCCGGGGCCGATCGACCTGGCGAAGACGATGCCGCTGACGATGGTCGTCGTCGTGCTGCTGGCCGGGATGAGCGCGCTGCTGATCTACGCGGACATCGTGCGGCCCGTCAACCTGTTCGGGTAGCGGGAACGACCGGGGCGAGCACTACGATCTCGACCATGAGCACAGCTCCGGAAGTCCGCACGGTCGAGCGGCAGGGCACCGACGTCATCGCCGAGGCGGACCGGAAGGGTCGGCCCAGCGGGCTGTTCTGGCCGTGGTTCGCCGCGAACATCTCCGTCCTCGGCCTCAGCTACGGGTCGTTCGTCCTCGGGTTCGGCATCTCGTTCTGGCAGGCGAGCGTCGTCTCGGTGCTCGGCGTCGCCTTCTCGTTCCTGCTCTGCGGGATCGTGGCGATCGCCGGCAAGCGCGGGTCGGCGCCGACGATGGTCCTCAGCCGGGCGGCGTTCGGCGTCCGGGGGAACCGGCTGCCGTCCTTCCTCAGCTGGGTGCTGACGGTGGGGTGGGAGACGGCCCTCGCGGCACTCGCCGTGCTGGCGACGTCCACGGTGTTCCGTGAGCTCGGCTGGGACGACGGGGTCCTGACGAAGATCGTCGCCCTGGTCGTCGTCGCCGCGCTCGTCATCGGCGCCGGCATCGCCGGCTTCGACGTCATCATGCGGGTGCAGACCTGGATCACGGTCGTCACCGGTGTGCTGACGGTGATCTACGTCGTGCTGGCCGCACCGTCGATCGACCTCGGGACCGTCGCTGCCCTGCCGGCGGGCAGCGCGCAGAACGTGATCGGCGCGCTCGTCCTCGTGATGACGGGCTTCGGCCTCGGGTGGGTGAACGCGGCCGCCGACTACTCGCGCTACCTGCCCCGCTCGTCCTCGACCGGTGGTGTGGTCTGGTGGACGACCTTCGGCGGCGCCCTCGCGCCCGCGATCCTCGTCGTCGTCGGGATCCTGCTCGCCGGCTCGTCGAAGGACCTCAACGACGCGATCGGGGCCGACCCGATCGGCGCGCTCACCACGGTGCTGCCGGTCTGGTTCCTCATCCCGTTCGCCCTGGTGGCGGTGCTCGGGCTCGTCGGGGGAGCCGTGCTCGACATCTACTCGTCGGGACTCGCGCTGCTGAGCGCGGGCATCCGCATCCCGAGGCCCGTGGCCGCCGGGGTCGACGGGGTGTTCATGGTCGCCGGTGCCGTCTACGTCGTCTTCTTCGCGAAGGACTTCATCTCGCCGTTCCAGGCGTTCCTCGTCACCCTCGGGGTCCCCATCGCCGCGTGGTGCGGGGTGTTCGTGGCCGACGTCGTGCTCCGCCGCGGCCCGTACGCCGAGCGGGAGCTCGAGGACCCGCGCGGCCGATACGGTGACGTCCGCTGGGGTGCGATCGCGCTCGTGGTCGTCGGTACGGCGCTCGGCTGGGGACTCGTGACCAACACGTACGGGGTGCCGGCGTGGTTGAACTGGCAGGGCTACCTGCTCGAGCCCGTCGGCCTCGGCGGCCGGACCGGCGCGTGGGCGTACGCGAACCTCGGCGTCCTCGTGGCCCTGCTCGTCGGCTTCCTCGGCACGCTGCTGCTGTCCCGCGGCGCGGTCCGTCGCCAGGAGCGGGCATGAGCGTGGACGACGCCGGCGCGGTGTCGGACGGCCGCGTCGTCCCCGACGACGCCGGCGCGGTGTCGGACGGCCACGTCGTCCCCGACGACGCCTGGCTCGTCGTGGTGGACATGCAGGAGGTCTTCACCGGCGGGAGCCCGTGGGCGACCCCGCGCTACGACCACGCCGCGGCCGGCGTCGAACGGCTCCTGCCGCGGTTCGTCGGCCGGACCGTGTTCACCCGCTTCGTCGCACCGGAGCGCCCGCAGGGGTCCTGGGTGCCCTACTACCGGGACTGGCCGTTCGCACTCGTCCCCGCGTCCGACCCCCTCTGGGACCTGACCGAGCCGTTCCGGACCGCAGCCGCCGACCGGGACGACCCCGTCGTCACCGAGACGACCTTCGGCAAGTGGGGGACGCGCCTCCTGGCCGTCACCGGGGACCACCCGCACCTCGTCGTCGTGGGCGTCTCGACGGACTGCTGCGTGCTGTCCACCGCGCTGGCCGCGGCGGACGCGGGCGCGACCGTCACCGTCGTCGCCGAGGCCTGCGCCGGAGCGAGCGACGCGGACCACGCCCGTGCCCTCGACGCGATGCGCCTCTACGCGCCGCTGATCACCGTCGTGGACGCCCTGCCCGCCCGCGCCACCGCGGTCTGACCGGGCCGGACGGCGACTCCTGCACATCCGCCCAGCCGACGGCGGACGTCCGCGGTCGAGCGCGTAGAGTGCAGAGCGTGCCAGCAGTGAACCTCGGTCTGCCGAAAGTCCCGGAAACCCTCGCCCCGCGCCGCAAGTCCCGGCAGATCCGGGTCGGCAAGGTCCTCGTGGGCGGCGACGCGCCGGTGTCCGTCCAGTCCATGACCACGACGCCGACGACGAACATCAACGCCACGCTCCAGCAGATCGCCGAGCTCACGGCCTCCGGCTGCGACATCGTCCGCGTCGCGGTCCCCAGCCAGGACGACGCCGACGCGCTGCCGATCATCGCGAAGAAGTCGCAGATCCCGGTCATCGCCGACATCCACTTCCAGCCGAAGTACGTCTTCCAGGCGATCGACGCCGGCTGCGCCGCGGTCCGCGTCAACCCGGGCAACATCCGCAAGTTCGACGACCAGGTCGGTGCGATCGCGAAGGCCGCCAAGGACGCCGGGGTCAGCCTGCGCATCGGCGTCAACGCGGGCTCCCTCGAGCCGAGCCTGCTGCAGAAGTACGGCAAGGCGACGCCGGAAGCGCTCGTCGAGTCCGCCGTGTGGGAAGCCTCCCTGTTCGAGGAGCACGACTTCCACGACTTCAAGATCTCGGTCAAGCACAACGACCCGATCGTCATGGTGAAGGCCTACCGCCAGCTCGCCGCGGCCGGGGACTGGCCGCTGCACCTCGGCGTGACCGAGGCCGGTCCGGAGTTCCAGGGCACCATCAAGAGCGCGACCGCGTTCGGCATCCTGCTCGCCGAGGGCATCGGCGACACGATCCGCGTCTCGCTGTCGGCCCCGCCCGTGCAGGAGGTCAAGGTCGGCCTGCAGATCCTGCAGTCGCTGAACCTGCGGGAGCGCAAGCTCGAGATCGTGTCCTGCCCGAGCTGCGGCCGGGCGCAGGTGGACGTCTACCAGCTCGCGAACGACGTCACGAAGGGGCTCGAGGGCATGACCGTCCCGCTCCGCGTCGCCGTCATGGGCTGCGTCGTGAACGGCCCGGGCGAAGCGCGCGAGGCCGACCTCGGCGTCGCGTCGGGCAACGGCAAGGGGCAGATCTTCGTGAAGGGCCAGGTCATCAAGACGGTGCCGGAACGCGAGATCGTCGAGACCCTGATCGCAGAGGCGAACCGCATCGCGGACGAGATGGGCCCGGACGCGGCCACCGGTTCCCCGCAGGTCGTCACCACCGCCTAGGCGCGACCGGCCGCCGGACAGGAGGCGCGGTGCCGGTCGGCACCGCGCCTCCCGTCCGTCGCGGGCCGGGTCCGCAGCCCGCCGCGCGCCACCCGCGCGCGCCGCTAGGCTTGCGTCCGTGGTCACACGGCTCTCCCATCTCTTCCTCCGCACGCTCCGCGACGACCCCTCCGACGCCGAGGTGACGAGCCACAAGCTGCTCGTCCGCGCCGGGTACGTCCGCCGCCAGTCCCCGGGGATCTTCGCGTGGTTGCCGCTCGGCCTCCGGGTGCGCCACAAGATCGAGGACATCATCCGCGAGGAGATGGTGGCCGCCGGCGCGCAGGAGGTCCTGCTGCCCGCGCTCCTCCCGCGCGAGCCCTACGAGGCGACGAACCGCTGGACCGAGTACGGCGACGGCATGTTCCGCCTGCAGGACCGGAAGGGTGCCGACTACCTCCTCGCTCCCACGCACGAGGAGATGTTCGCGCTCCTGGTGAAGGACCTGTACGGCTCGTACAAGGACCTGCCGGTCACCCTGTTCCAGATCCAGGACAAGTACCGCGACGAGGCCCGCCCCCGCGCCGGGCTCCTGCGCGGCCGCGAGTTCACCATGAAGGACGCGTACTCGTTCGACCTCACCGACGAGGGCCTCGAGCGCAGCTACCAGGTGATGCGCGACGCCTACGAGAAGATCTTCGCGCGCCTCGGCCTCGAGTACGTCATCGTCAAGGCCGACGCGGGCGCCATGGGCGGCTCGAAGTCCGAGGAGTTCCTGCACCCGATCGGCGTCGGCGAGGACACCTTCGTCCGGAGCGCCGGCGGCTACGCGGCGAACGTCGAGGCCTACGTCACGCCGGTGCCCGAGGCGCTGCCGGTCGAGGGGCAGCCCGAGCCCGTGCTGCTCCCGGCCGCCGACACCCCGACGATCGACACGCTCGTCGCCCACGCGAACGAGGTCGCCCCGCGCGACGGCGCACCGTGGACCGCGGCGGACACGCTGAAGAACGTCGTGCTCGCGCTGACGCACCTCGACGGGACCCGCGAGGTCGTCGTCGTCGGGCTCCCCGGCGACCGCGAGGTCGACATGAAGCGGGCCGAGGTCGCGTTCGCGCCGGCCGAGGTCGAGGCCGCCGGCGACGACGACTTCAAGCAGCACCCGGGCGTCTTCGTGAAGGGCTACATCGGCCCGCAGGTCCTCGGGGCGGACAGCCCCTCGGGCATCCGGTACTTCGTGGACCCCCGCGTCGTCACGGGCACGGCCTGGATCACCGGCGCGAACGAGCGCGGTGTGCACGTCTCCGGCCTCGTCATGGGCCGCGACTTCACCGCCGACGGCGTCGCCGAGGTGTCCGACGTCCGTGCCGGCGACCCGGCCCCGGACGGCTCGGGCCCGCTCGAGACGGCACGCGGCATGGAGATCGGGCACGTCTTCCAGCTCGGCCGGAAGTACGCCGAGGCGCTCGGCCTCAAGGTGCAGGACGAGAACGGCAAGCTCGCCACGGTCACGATGGGCTCGTACGGCATCGGCGTGACGCGCATCCTCGCGATCCTCGCCGAGGCGCACAACGACGACAAGGGCCTGGTCTGGCCGAAGAACGTCGCGCCGTTCGACGTGCACGTGGTCGCCACCGGCAAGGACCAGGTCGCGTACGACCTCGCGACGGACATCGTCGCGCAGCTCGAGGGCGAGCGCTTCGACGTCGTGTACGACGACCGTCCGAAGGTGTCGCCGGGGGTCAAGCTCCGCGACGCGGAACTGCTCGGGGTGCCGGTCGTCGTGGTCGCCGGTCGTGGTGCCGCCGACGGCGTCGTCGAGCTCTGGGACCGTGCGTCCGGCGAGCGGCAGGACGTCCCGGTCGCGCAGCTGCTCGAGGCGGTCCGCGCGATCTAGCGCCACGCGTCGTGGACGCGTCCCCGTGACGGACGGGAGGCGCGGTGCCGGTCGGCACCGCGCCTCCCATCCTCCACGCTGCTCGGGTCCGAGGCCCGCAGTGCGGTAGTCTGGTCGCCGACTTCCGCGCGGTTCCATTCGCGGAGGCGACTCATCTGAATACGGAGGCCCTCGGTGAAGATCGATCTCGCAGTCCTGCGACTCATGGAGCGTGAGCGGGAGATCCCGTTCGACGAACTCGTCCAGATCATCGAACAGGCCATCCTGACGGCGTACCAGAAGCACCGCGCCGAGAACGACGAACCCGTCGACGCCCAGGCCCGTGTCGAGCTCGACCGCAAGTCGGGCGAGGTGTCCGTGTACGTGCCCGAGCGCGACGAGGAAGGCACCGTCGTCGGCGAGGCCGTGGACCAGCCGAGCGACTTCGGCCGCATCGCCGCGTTCGCCGCGAAGCAGGTCATCAACCAGCGCCTGCGCGACATCGGCGACGACAAGATCCTCGGCGAGTTCCGGGGCAAGGAGGGCGACATCGTCGCGGGTGTGGTCCAGCAGGGGCCGAACCCGAAGATGGTGCACGTCGACCTCGGCACCGTCGAGGCGATCCTCCCGCCCGAGGAGCAGGTCCCCGGCGAGGAGTACAAGCACGGTTCCCGCATCCGCGTCTACGTCACGAGCGTCGGCCGGGGCATGAAGGGGCCGCAGATCACCGTCTCGCGCACGCACCCGGGCCTGGTCCGGAAGCTGTTCGCGCTCGAGGTGCCGGAGATCGCGTCCGGTGTCGTGGAGATCACGTCCCTCGCCCGCGAGGCCGGGCACCGCACGAAGATCGCGGTGAAGGCGAACGAGCCCGGGGTGAACGCCAAGGGTGCCTGCATCGGTGAGCTCGGCGCCCGCGTGCGCGCGGTGACGACGGAGCTCGGCGCCGAGAAGATCGACATCGTCGACTACTCGTCCGACCTGGCGTCGTTCGTGGCGAGCGCGTTTGTCGCCGGCGAAGGTGACGAGCGCGTTCGTGCTCGACGCCTCCACGAAGGCCGTGCGCGCGCTCGTGCCGGACTACCAGCTGTCGCTCGCGATCGGGAAAGAGGGGCAGAACGCCCGTCTCGCCGCGAAGCTCACCGGTGCCCGCATCGACATCCAGCCGGACTCGATCCTCGACGGCGAAGACTGACGACCGTGGCCGGAGCCGTGCCGGGGCGGGCCGTTTCGCCCTCGGCGTGGCCGGCCCGGGCGCGCCGGATCGCGGTCGTCGGAGGCAAGGAGTAAGGTGGTTCCCGTCAGAACATGCATCGGCAGTCGCCGTCGTGCTCCCCGGTCCTCCCTCCTCCGTGTCGTCGCCCTGAGCGACGGTCGCGTCGTGGCGGACCCGAAGGCAGTCATGCCGGGGCGGGGAGCGTGGCTCACCCCGACCGTCGAAGCACATGATCAGGCCGTCAAGCGCAGGGCCTTCCGCCGCGCGCTCCGGCTCGACCATGAACCGGACACGTCCGCGGTGCGTGACTACCTCGAAGCGTTGGAGCGCGACGAGCAGGCGCGACACCAGGACACGACAGAACAGGCTGAACGGCTTATGGACAACTGATGAGCGGCTCGAAATGAGACCCGTCATCCAGTGAGTCCTGCCCCTTCGCGGGGTGGGACCCGTGAAGGAGAACAGTGGCAAAACCACGCGTACACGAGATCGCATCCGAACTCGGTGTCGACAGCAAGACCGCAATGGAGAAGCTCAAGGAACTCGGCGAGTTCGTCAAGGGCCCGAGCTCCAGTGTGGAACCCCCCGTCGCGCGCAAGCTCCGTGCTGCGCTGCAGGCTGACGGCGCGCCCGCGTCGAAGCCCGCCGCGTCCGCGCCGTCGACCCGGTCCGCCGCGCCGAAGCCCGGTGCAGCGGCCCCCAAGCCCGGTGGCGCCAAGCCGGGTCCGGCTCGTCCCGCGCCCGCCCCGGCGGCCCCCGCGGAAGCGCCGGCAGCAGCGGCGACCCCGTCCGACGCCCCGGTCCCCGGTGCGCCGAAGTCGGTCGCGCAGCGCCAGGCCGAGGCCGAGGCCGCCCGCAAGGCGGCAGCAGCCGAGAAGGCCGCGTCGAACGACGGCGGTTCCGCGCCGAAGGGCGACGCCGTCAAGCCCGGCGGTGCCCCGAAGCCGGGTGCGGCCGCCGGTCCGAAGCCGGGTGGCCCGAAGCCGGGCGCTCGTCCGGCAACAATCCCTACGCCTCCAGCCAGGGCATGGGCTCGCGCCCGCCGCGCCCCGGCAACAACCCGTACTCGTCGAACCAGGGCATGGGGCAGCGTCCCGCCGCTGGTGCCGGCGGCGGCAACGGCATCCCGCGTCCGGCTCCGCCGCGTCCGGGTGTCCCGCGTCCGGGTGCTCCGCGTCCCGGTGGTCCCGGTCAGGGCAACCGTGCCC
The DNA here is from genome assembly GCA_023846275.1 of Vanilla planifolia. Classification (NCBI taxonomy): domain Eukaryota; kingdom Viridiplantae; phylum Streptophyta; class Magnoliopsida; order Asparagales; family Orchidaceae; genus Vanilla; species Vanilla planifolia. The sequence continues at coordinate 12,968 of JAIUJO010003319.1, read as the reverse complement.
CCGGCTTCGGGCAGCGCCCGGGCCAGGGCGGCGGCCGTGGCGGCCCCGGTGGTCGTCCGGGTGCCGGCGGCGGTGCCGGTGGCGGCTTCCCGCGTCCGGCCTTCAGCGGCCCGCGTCCCGCCGGTGGCGGTGGCCGTGGTCGTGGTCCCGGTGGTGGGACCGCCGGTGCGTTCGGTCGCGGTGGCGGCAAGAGCCGTGCCCGCAAGTCGAAGCGGACGAAGCGCGCCGAGTACGAGATGCGGCAGGGCGCCGTCGCTCGGCGGTGTGCAGGTCCCGCGCGGCGACGGCAACACGGTCGTCCGTCTGCGTCGTGGTGCGAGCATCTCGGACTTCGCGGACAAGATCGACGCGAGCCCCGGCAACCTGGTGACGGTGCTGTTCCACCTCGGTGAGATGGCAACCGCGACCGAGTCGCTGGACGAGGCCACGTTCGAGGTCCTCGGCGAGGAGCTGGGCTACAAGATCCAGATCGTCTCGCCGGAGGACGAGGACCGTGAGCTCCTCGAGGGCTTCGACATCGACCTCGACGCCGAACTCGAGGACGAGGACGACTCGGTGCTGCAGCAGCGGCCCCCGGTGGTCACCGTCATGGGTCACGTCGACCACGGCAAGACCCGACTCCTCGACGCGATCCGCAACTCGAAGGTCGTCGAGGGCGAGGCCGGTGGCATCACCCAGCACATCGGTGCGTACCAGATCATCACCGAGCACGAGGGCGTCGAGCGTCCCATCACCTTCATCGACACCCCGGGTCACGAGGCCTTCACGGCCATGCGTGCCCGTGGTGCGCAGGTGACGGGACATCGCGATCCTCGTGGTCGCGGCGGACGACGGCATCATGCCCCAGACGATCGAGGCGCTGAACCACGCCCAGTCGGCCGGTGTGCCGATCGTGGTCGCGGTGAACAAGATCGACAAGGAAGGCGCGAACCCGGCCAAGGTCCGCCAGCAGCTCACCGAGTACAACCTGGTGGCCGAGGAGTACGGCGGCGACGTCATGTTCGTCGACGTGTCGGCTCGTCAGAACATCGGCATCCAGGACCTCCTGGACGCCGTGCTCCTGACGGCGGACGCGGGTCTCGACCTGCGTGCGAACCCCGACAAGGACGCCCGCGGTGTGGCGATCGAAGCTCGACTCGACAAGGGTCGTGGTTCGGTGGCGACCGTGCTCATCCAGTCCGGCACGCTGCACGTCGGTGACGCGATCGTCGCCGGCACGGCGTACGGCCGCGTCCGTGCGATGACCGACGAGAACGGCAACGCGGTGCAGGCCGCGACGCCGAGCCGTCCGGTCCAGGTGCAGGGCCTGTCCTCGGTGCCCCGCGCCGGTGACACCTTCCTCGTCACCGAGGAAGACCGCACCGCGCGTCAGATCGCCGAGAAGCGTGAAGCCGCCGAGCGCAACGCGCAGCTGGCCAAGGCCCGCAAGCGCATCTCGCTCGAGGACTTCACCCGTGCGCTCGAAGAGGGCAAGGTCGACTCGCTCAACCTCATCATCAAGGGTGACGTCTCCGGTGCCGTCGAGGCACTCGAGCAGTCGCTCCTGGACATCGAGGTCGACGACAGCGTCCAGCTCCGCATCCTGCACCGCGGTGTGGGTGCGATCACGGAGTCGGACATCGACCTGGCCACGATCGACAACGCGATCGTCGTCGGCTTCAACGTCCGTCCGGACGTCAAGGCCCGCGAGCGTGCTGCGCGCGAAGGCATCGACGTGCGCTTCTACTCGGTCATCTACAACGCACTCGAGGACATCGAGCAGTCCCTCAAGGGCATGCTCAAGCCCGAGTACGAAGAGGTCCAGTCGGGCGTCGCCGAGATCCGCGAGGTGTTCCGTTCCTCCAAGTTCGGCAACATCGCGGGTGTCATCGTCCGCTCCGGCACGATCACGCGCAACGCCAAGGCGCGCGTCATCCGCGAAGGCGTGGTGCTCGCCGATGGTCTGGCCATCGAGTCGCTGCGTCGCTTCAAGGACGACGTCACCGAGGTCCGCACGGACTTCGAAGCCGGTATCGGTCTGGGCAAGTACAACGACATCCAGATCGGCGACGAGATCGAGACCACCGAGCTCGTCGAGAAGCCGCGCGACTAGTTCCACGGTTACCCTGGGCCTCGGCCTCCCGCACGGGAGGCCGGGGGCCCGTCCCCGTTCCACGCACGACACACAGCTCCACAGGAGGACCCCATGGCCGACCCGCAGCGCGCCCGCAAGATGGCGGACCGCATCAAGGAGGTCGTCGCACGCCGGCTCGACAAGGGCCTCCGCGACCCGCGACTCGGCTTCGTGACCATCACCGACGTGCGTGTCACCGGTGACCTGCAGCACGCGTCCGTGTTCTACACCGTCTACGGCACCGACGAGGAGCGCGCGGACTCCGCCGCCGCCCTCAAGGCCGCCACCGGCATGCTCCGGTCCGAGGTCGGCAAGAACATCACCGCGCGGCTCACGCCGTCGCTCGAGTTCATCGCCGACGCCCTCCCCGAGACGTCCGCGCACATGGAGGACCTGCTCGCGCAGGCGCAGGTGCGCGACGCCCAGGTGCGCGCGGCGTCGGCCGGTGCCCAGTACGCCGGCGACGCCGACCCGTACAAGCACGACGACGAGGACGACGAAGCGACCTCCTGACGCGCGGTCACCCCTCCGGGAGCGTGTACCCGCCCGCATCGTCACCGACGGCCAGCCCGTCGCGGACGAGCGAGGCGAGTGCACGCTCCCGTTGTTCCGCGTCGGGCCACACCAGGTCGATGTCGGAGCGCGGCACCGGCACGTCGCTGGCCCGCAGTTCGGCCATGATGAGCCCCCGGACCTGACGGTCGCTGCCGGCGAACCGCGCCTGCCGCGGTGCGCGCGGTCCGTCGTGCTCCGGGTACCCGGCGGCCCGCCACGCGCACCGGTCGGCGATCGGGCAGGCGTCGCACGCGGGGGAGCGGGCGACGCAGACGAGGGCCCCGAGCTCCATGACGGCGGCGTTCGTCGCGGCCGCCGCGTCGCGGTCGGCCGGCAGCACCGACTCCATGAGCGGGAGGTCCTGCTTCGCCTTGGCGGGGCCGGGTTCCCCCTGGCCGAGCAGCGCCCGCGCGAGCACCCGCCGCACGTTGACGTCGACGACGGGGTGCCGGTCGCCGTAGGCGAACACCGCGACGGCACGCGCGGTGTAGTCGCCGATGCCCGGGAGCGCCAGGAGTGCGTCCACGTCCCGCGGGACGACGTTGTCGTGCTGCTCGGCGATCGCGGTGGCGGCGGCGTGCAGCGCGAGCGCTCGCCTCGGGTAGCCGAGCCGGTCCCAGGCCCGGACCGCCTCCGCCGGGGGCGAGGCCGCGAGGTCCGCGGGCGTCGGCCACCGGGTGAGCCACGCCTCCAGGCGGGGGACGACGCGGGCGACCTGCGTCTGCTGCAGCATGACCTCGCTGACGAGCGTGCCCCAGGCGGGGAAGCCGGGGCGTCGCCACGGCAGGTCCCGTGCCTCGGTGCGGAACCAGGCGACGAGCGGGGTCGCGACGTCGGGGTGCGCCGTCGTGTCGTCCGGGGAGTCCTGTGGACGGGGGGCCTTGTCCACATTCGTCCTGGAGGCACGACTCGCGTTCACCACGACAGCCTACGGTGGGTGCATGGCACGTTGGGCACCCCAGGAGACCGACACCATGGCCGCGATCGCGGCCGAGGTGATCGCGCAGGTCGGCACGAACCGCACCGTGATCGGCATCGACGGACAGGACGGCACCGACCTCGAGCGCGTCGCAGCCGGACTCGTCGCCGGCTTCGAACAGCACGGGGTGTCGGCGATGGCGGCCGCGGCCCCGTCCGACGACGTCGACACGCTCCGGTCGGACCTCGTCGCGCCGTTCCGTTCCACCGGCTCGGGCCCGGGCGTCCTCGTCGTGCACGGGCACGGCGTCCTCGCGCACGGGGCCCGTGGGCTCTGGCGCTGGTCGATGTGGGTCGAGCAGGAGTCCGGCCGACTCGAACGCCGTGCCGACGTGAAGATCGCCGCGTCGGCGGTGCTCGACGTCACCGACCCGGAGCACCCCCGTCGGGAGTGGAACGACGCCTGCTGAGCCCCACGGGCGCTGGTAATCTCCTCTGGTGCTCGAATCCGCGCCCGACGGCATCCTCCTCGTCGACAAGCCGCAGGGGATCTCCAGCCACCGGGTCGTCTCGATCGCGCGGCGCCGCCTCGGGCTGAAGAAGGTCGGCCACGCCGGCACCCTCGACCCGATGGCCACCGGCCTCCTCCTGCTGGGGATCGGCCCGTCCACGCGGCTCCTCACGCACCTGGTGGGCCTCGGCAAGACCTACACGGCGACCATCCGCCTCGGGGTCTCGACCGACTCGGACGACGCCGACGGGGCTCCGACGGCCGCCCTCGGCACCGGGTCGGCCGACGTCTCCGACGCGGCGGTCGAGGCGGCCGTGGCGGCGCAGCGCGGGGAGATCGACCAGGTACCGTCCACCGTCAGCGCCATCAAGGTCGACGGTCGACGCGCCTACGACCTGGCACGCAAGGGCGAGGACGTCGTCCTCCGCTCCCGCCGGGTCACCGTCTCACGGTTCGACGTCACCGGCCGGAACGAGCGCACGGCCTCCGTCGACGGCCACGACGTCCCCGTGGTCGACCTCGACGTCGTCGTCACCTGCTCGTCCGGCACCTACGTCCGGGCGCTCGCCCGGGACGTCGGCGCGGCGCTCGGGACCGGCGCGCACCTCACCGCGTTGCGCCGGACGCAGGTCGGGCCGTTCGACGTCGACGACGCGGTCGACCTCGAGGACGAGGGGCGTCGACGTGCGTGCCGCACTGGCCCGACCGGTCGACGTCGCACGACGACTGTTCCCGGCGGTGGCGCTCGACGCGGCGGCCGCGAAGGACCTCGCCGACGGCAAGCGGGTGGCCGCGGACCACCCGGACACGGACGGACCCGTCGCCGCCGTCGCGCGCGACCAGGACCGCCTCGTCGGGCTCGTGTCGGTCCGCCGCGGGCTGCTCCGGGTCATCACCAACTTCCCGACGGCCGACCAGGGGGCGCACGCGTGATCGAGTGGTTCATGTGGGTGCAGCTCGTGATCGCGGGTCGTCGCCGGGCTGTTCGCGGTCACCGTGGGGTTCATCGGCTGGAAGCCCAACGACTACACGGTCGGGTCACTGGCGTTGATCGAGGTCCTGCTCCTCGTCCAGGGCGTCATCTCGCTCGTGCTGCCGGCGACCGGCCACCCGCCCGTCGGCAACGCGCTCGAGTTCGGGGTCTACGCCGTGTCGGTCCTGCTCGTGCCGCCGGCGACCATCGTCTGGGCGCTCGTCGACCGGTCGAAGTGGAGCACGGTCGTCCTGGGCGCCGGGGCCTTCACGGTCGCCGTGATGGTCTACCGGATGTACCAGATCTGGTTCGCCCTGAACTGACGCCCGTCGGTTGCCGGAGGGTCCTGCGTCCTCCGGTGTCGCCGCCGTCGGTAGAATCGGTGCAATGGCGACCAGATCCCCCCTCGCGACCGGCATCGGCCGCGTCCTCATCGCCGTCTACGGCATCCTCGCGCTGGCCGCGACCGGCCGCAGCGTCGTGCAGATCATCGAGAAGTTCTCGTTCGCGCCCTTCGCGTACACGCTCAGTGCGATCGCGGCGGTCGTCTACATCGTCGCGATGGTCGCCCTTATCGTGCCCGGCCGGACCTCGTACCGCGTGGCCTGCGTCACGATCGTGTTCGAGATGACGGGGGTCCTGGTGATCGGCACGCTGTCGCTGTTCGACCGTGCCCTGTTCCCGGACGACACCATCTGGTCCTACTACGGCCTCGGGTACGCGTTCGCGCCGCTCGTGCTGCCGGCGGTCGGGCTCTGGTGGCTCCGCAAGCACCACCGTGTGGCGGTCTCCGGGGCGACGGAGCCCGTCGTGCGGGCCGGCGAGTAGGGGAGCGACGTGCAGTACTACGACGACATCGCCGACGTGGCGCAGGGGTTCGGTCCGAGCGCGGTCACGATCGGCAAGTTCGACGGTGTCCACGTCGGGCACCGGGCGGTCATCGCCCACCTCGAACGTGCCGCGCACGAGCAGGGCCTCGTGTCGACGGTCGTCACCTTCGACCGGCACCCCCTCCACGTGATCGACCCCGCCAAGGTCCCGCCGGTGCTGACGAGCCCGGCGCAACGGCGCGAGCTCCTGGCCGAGGTCGGCGTCGACGCGACCCTGCTCCTGCGCTTCGACGAGGAGCTCCAGTCGAAGTCGCCCGAGGCGTTCGTCGCCGAGATCCTCGTCGACACGCTGCACGCCGAGCTCGTCTTCGTCGGCAGCGACTTCCGCTTCGGCGCCAAGGGTGCCGGGGACGTCACGCTGCTGCGCACCCTGGGGGAGCGGCACGGCTTCACCGTCGAGCTCATCGACGACGTCGACCTGGTCGACGACGTCCGACCGGACGGCGAACGACGGGTCTCCTCGACGTGGATCCGGGAACTGCTCGGGGTCGGCCGCGTGGCCGAGGCCGCCCGGCTGCTCGGTCGCGAGCACGCGGTCCGCAGCACCGTCGTCCACGGCAACCAGCGGGGCCGGGCGATGGGCTACCCGACGGCGAACCTCGACCCGTCCTGCGAGGGGTTCGTCCCCGCCGACGGCGTGTACGCGGCGCGGGTCCTCCACGACGGCACCGTCTACCCGGCGGCGGTCTCGGTCGGGAACAACCCGACGTTCGACGGCGTGCCCGCCAAGCAGATCGAGGCGCACCTCCTCGACGTCGACATCGACCTGTACGGGGCGACCATCTCGGTGCTCTTCGTCTCGTACGTCCGGGGCATGGTGAAGTTCTCGTCGATGGACGAGCTCGCCGAGCAGATGCAGCAGGACGACCGCGACATCCGGCTCCTGCTCGGGATGTCCGCGACCGTCTGAGGCCCGCAGCACGACGCCCCGCGACCGATCGGTCGCGGGGCGTCGTGCGTGTGCCGGGGGTCAGCCGCCGAGGGCGTCGAGCCAGATCTTGCGGGCGTCGAGGGCTTCCTGCGCGTCCTTGATCTTGCGGGCGTCGCCGGAGGCCTTCGCGTCGGCGAGCTCGGCCTCGAGCTTGCCGATGGCGTCCTCGAGCTGGCTCGCGAGGCCGGTCTGCCGGGCCTTGCGCTCCGGGTCGGACGCCTTCCAGTGCTGGTCCTCGAGGCTGCGCACGTGGTCCTCGACGGCGCGCAGCCGGTCCTCGATCCGCCGGACGTCCCCGCGGGGACCTTGCCGATCTCGTCCCAGCGGCGCTGGATGCCGGTCAGGGTCTTCCGGGCCTGGACCCGGTCGGTGGCCTGCAGCAGCGGCTCGGCCTCGGTCAGGAGCGCCTGCTTCGCCTCGAGGTTGCCGGTGAACTCCTCGTTCTCGGCGGCGGCCTCGGCGTGACGCTGCTCGAAGAGGACGTCGCCGGCGGCCTTGAACCGTGCCCAGAGCGCGTCGTCGTGGCGCTTGCCGGCACGACCGGCCTGCTTCCAGTCGTCGAGCAGCTCGCGGTACGCCGGGATGGCATCCGATCCGCGCGGCGCGAGGGCCTCGGCCTGCTGGACGAGCTCCTGCTTGCGGTTGCGGGCCTCACGGTGCTGGGCGTCGAGTTCCGAGTAGAACGCGCGCCGGTGCTGGTCGACCGTGGAGCGAGCGGCCCGGAAACGCTTCCAGAGCTCGTTCGCCTCGTTCTTGGGGATGCGGGGGCCGTCGTGCTGGTGCTGCTGCCACCGGGCGAAGACGTCGTCGAGCTGGGCGGTGATCTGCTTCCACTGCGCACGGGCCGGGTCCACCGCGGCCAGGGCCTCGGCCTCCTCGACCAGGGCGGTGCGGTGCGCGAGGGCGTCCGCCAGGGCCTGCTGCGCCTGCTCGGCCTGCTCCTTCGTGAGCGAGCCGACCTGCTCGGACAGCGCGCCGACGCGGTTCTCGAGGGCCTTGAGGTCGCCGACGACCCGGGCCTCGGACACCAGGGCGCGGAGGTGCTCGACCGTCCGGGCGACGTCGTTCGCCGAGGCGCCGCGCTGGACGCGCTGCTCGGCGATCTTCACCTGCCCCTCGAGGTCGGCGTACTTCCGCGCGAAGTAGGCGAGGGCTTCGTCGGGCGTCGCGTCCGGGTACTCGCCGACGGCTCGCTCGGAGTCGTCGTACCGGACGTACACCGTCCCGGTCTCGTCGACCCGCCCCCAGGTCGTTGCTTCGTCAGGTGCCACAGGTCTCGCCTCGATCGTGGTCGTGCATCACCGACGTCGCCGTCGGCACGGTCAGGTCGTCAGCCTATTGCACAGAAGTGCTCCGCGACCCGCCGGTGTCCGGGGCCTGTGGACTACTTCTCCTGCCGGATGGTCGCGCCGGTGATGGTCGTGGCGACCTTCGGCTCCCCGGTGCCGTCCGCCCCGGGTGAGGAGATGCCCTTCGACGTGATGTCGGACACCAGGTCGTCGAGCCCGCTCGTGACCTTCCCGACGACGGTGTAGCCGCCGGTGGACCCGTCGAGCGTGGTGTCGCCGTAGACGATGAAGAACTGGGTGGTCTGCGAGTAGGCAGACGAGCCCCGGGCGATCGCGATGGTGCCCTTCGCGTACTCCCCGTCCGCCGGCACGTTCTCGAGCGGCCCGTACTGGAACCCGGCGTCGCCCGTGCCGTCCCCGTTCGCCGAACCGCACTGCAGGAACTCGAACCCGGTGCTGTCGGCGAGCCGGTGGCAGGTCGTGCCGTTGTAGAACTGCTTGCGGATCAGGTCGATCTCGACGCTGGCCGCCTGCGGGGCCTTCTTTCCGTCGAGCTCGATGCCCAGCTCGACGTCCTTGTTCAGGGTGAGCGTGCCGGTCCAGGTGGCGCCGTCGGCGATGGACCTGCTCGGGACGTCCCCGGTGTTCGCGGCCGTGGCACTCGCCGACGGGGTCGGCGTGGCGCTCGCGCTCGCGCTGGCGCTGGCCCCGCCGTCCCGGCCCTGCGCGCCGGCGAAGGCGAGCTGTGACCCCGTCGCGAGGGCAGCCACGACGACGAGCGCCCCGACGCCGACGACGTTGTCCCGGAGCCGACGGCGTCGCTGCCGGTCGTGCAGGCCCTGACGGGCCTGGTAGAGACGGAGGCGCTCCCGCGCCTCGCGGTTGTCACGCGCCTGGTTCTTCGGTGCCACGGTGCTGGTCGGACCTCTCGTCGAGTGTGCGACGAGCGTACTGGACGAGCGTCGGTGGACGGCCGGGAGGCACGCCCCTGTCTGGACCGGCCTACGATTGGTGCATGGCAGCGGACCGTTCGGGCATGCGTGCGCCCACCACGGGCGGTCACGCCGGGCTGGCGCAGGGCTCGGTGCCGCTGGCGGTCCGGATGCGCCCGACCTCCCTCGACGAGGTCGCCGGGCAGCAGCACCTGCTCGGTCGCGGCAGCCCCCTCGTGCAGCTCGCCACCGGCACGCGGGAGAACCCCGGCGGCGTCTCGGTCATCCTCTGGGGGCCACCGGGCACCGGCAAGACGACGCTCGCGCAGGCGATCGCGCGGCAGTCCGGGCGCGAGTTCGTGGAGCTGTCCGCGGTGACCGCCGGCGTCAAGGACGTGCGCGAGGTCATGGAGAAGGCGCTCACCCACCGCGACCTCTACGGGTCCACCACGGTGCTGTTCCTGGACGAGATCCACCGCTTCAGCAAGGCGCAGCAGGACGCCCTGCTGCCCGGCGTCGAGAACGGCTGGGTCATCCTCATCGCGGCGACCACCGAGAACCCGTCGTTCTCGGTGATCTCGCCGCTGCTGTCCCGCTCGCTGCTCCTCACGCTCAAGCCCCTCACCGACGAGGACCTCGGCATGCTCGTCGACCGCGCGGTCGAGGACCCGCGCGGGCTGGGCGGCTCGGTGGTGCTCGGGGACGAAGCCCGCAGCGCGATCGTGCGCCTGTCGTCGGGTGACGCCCGACGTGCCCTCACCGCGCTCGAAGCGGCCGCGTCGTCGGCTGGTCGCGGCCCGGGCCGACGACCAGGACGACCTGCTCGACGGCGTGGACACCGTGCCGGTCGTCGACGCGGACACCGTCGCCTCGGCGGTGGACCGCGCGCTGCTCCGCTACGACCGGCAGGGTGACGAGCACTACGACGTCATCAGCGCGTTCATCAAGTCGGTGCGGGGGAGCGACGTCGACGCGGCGCTGCACTACCTCGCCCGCATGATCGAGGCGGGCGAGGACCCCCGGTTCATCGCCCGGCGGATCATCATCTCCGCGTCCGAGGACATCGGGATGGCCGATCCCCAGGCGCTGCCCATCGCCGTCGCCGCCGCGCAGGCCGTGCAGCTCATCGGCATGCCGGAGGGGCGGATCCCGCTGGCCGAGGCGGTCGTCTACCTGGCGACGGCCCGAAGTCGAACGCCTCCTACAACGGGGTGAACGCCGCGATCGCCGACGTCAAGGCCGGCCGGCTCGGCGTCGTGCCGGTGCACCTGCGCGACGCCCACTACCCGGGCGCCAAGCGGCTCGGGCACGGCAAGGGGTACGTCTACTCGCACGACGCCGAGCACGGGGTCGCCCGGCAGCAGTACCTGCCCGACGCGCTGGACGGCACCGAGTACTACACCCCGACCGGCAACGGGTACGAGCGCGAGGTCGGCCCGCGGATCGAACGGCCTCCGGAAGATCACCCGCGGCGAGTGACCCGCGGTGCTTCACCGGCCCCGGATGCTGCTATCGTTGATGGGCCCACGTCCTGGTCCTCGCGTGCGGCTGCGTCGAGGACACAGTGCCTGCCGGTTCTCCGGCGGTACGGGGACAGGGTTCGGACTGTAGCCGTCCGATCCACAGGCTCATCCCTCTGGATCCCATCGTCTGGGTCGGCCGTGCGTGCGCGCCCGGTGACCGACGAGCAGTTCAGTTCAGTACAGAGAAAAGGACCCTGTGTCTACCAAGTCACGCACCCGCAGCAAGACCCGTCTCTCGCGCGCGCTCGGCATCCCGCTGACGCCGAAGGCGGCCCGGTACCTCGAGAAGCGCCCCTACGGCCCCGGTGAGCACGGCCGCACCCGCCGTCGTGCGGACAGCGACTACGCCGTCCGTCTCCGTGAGAAGCAGCGTCTGCGCGCCCAGTACGGCATCCGCGAGAAGCAGCTCCGCATCGTCTTCGAAGAGGCCCGCAGACGAAGGGCCTGACCGGTGAGAACCTGGTCGAGCTCCTCGAGCAGCGCCTCGACGCCCTCGTGCTCCGTGCCGGCTTCGCCCGCACGACCGCGCAGGCCCGTCAGCTGATCGTGCACCGTCACATCCTCGTCGACGGCAAGCTCGTCGACCGCCCCTCCTTCCGCGTCAAGGAGGGCCAGCTCATCCACGTGAAGCAGCGCTCCGAGTCGCTCGAGCCGTTCCAGGTCGCCGCCGCCGGTGGACACCAGGAAGTGCTCCCGAAGGTCCCGGGCTACCTCGAGGTCGAGATCGACAAGCTCCAGGCCCGCCTGGTCCGTCGCCCGAAGCGCGCCGAGGTCCCCGTGACCTGTGAAGTGCAGCTCGTCGTCGAGTACTACGCAGCCCGCTGATCTCCTGATCACCCCCGAACGGCGGGTCGTCCTCTCAGAGGACGGCCCGCCGTTCTCGTGTTCCCGTCCAGCACCGCCACTAAGCTTGAGCGGCGTGCACACCACGCACGCGAGAGGGAGGGGCACCGTGAAGCAGCTGTTCTTCGTCGCCGTGGGCGTCGTCATCGGGTTCGCCGTCGCGCACAAGGTCGCGAACACGCCCGGTGGTGCGCGGTTCCTCGCCGACGTGGACGCCCGCACGAAGGCCTTCACGGGCGCCGTCGCCGACGGCTACCGGTCCCGCGGGGCCGAGCTCCGCACCGACGTCTGATCGTCACCCCTCCCGCCGACCCTGACCCAGGAAGCACCATGCAGACCGCAGAGATCCGCCGCCGTTGGCTCCAGTTCTTCGGTGACCGCGGCCACACCGTCGTCCCGTCCGCCTCGCTCGTCTCGGACGACCCGTCGCTGCTGTTCACGGTCGCCGGCATGGTGCCGTTCATCCCGTACCTGACGGGGCTGATCCCGGCGCCGTACCCGCGTGCGACGAGCGTGCAGAAGTGCATCCGCACGAACGACATCGAAGAGGTCGGCAAGACGCCGCGGCACGGCACCTTCTTCCAGATGAACGGGAACTTCTCGTTCGGGGACTACTTCAAGGAGCAGGCGATCCAGTACGCTGGGAGTTCCTGACGACGCCGGAGTCCGACGGCGGTCTCGGGTTCTCGCCGGACGACCTGTGGGTCACGGTGTACGAGGAGGACGACGAGGCGATCGGCTTCTGGAAGCAGCACTCCTCGCTGCCCGACGACCGGATCCAGCGGCTCGGCAAGGACACGAACTACTGGTCGACGGGCAGCCCGGCCCGGCGGGCCCGTGCTCGGAGATCTTCTTCGACCGCGGTCCGGAGTACGGCATCGACGGTGGTCCGGCGACGGACGACGACCGCTACGTCGAGATCTGGAACCTCGTGTTCATGCAGTACCAGATCGCCGACGTGCGGTCGAAGTACGACTTCGAGATCACCGGCGAGCTGCCGAACAAGAACATCGACACCGGCATGGGCCTGGAGCGCGTCGCGTTCATCAAGCAGGGTGTCGACAACATGTACGAGACCGACCAGGTCCGCCCGGTCCTGGACCAGGCCGCCGCGATCTCGGGCCGTCGGTACGTGCGGTGCACGAGGACGACGTCCGCATGCGGGTCATCGCGGACCACGTCCGGTCCTCGCTGATGCTCATCGCGGACGGGGTGACCCCGTCGACGAGGGCCGTGGCTACATCCTGCGCCGGCTGCTGCGCCGCACGGTCCGTGCGATGCGGCTGCTCGGGGTCGAGGACGCGACCTTCCCGCGGCTGTTCCCGGCGTCGCGCGACGCGATGCGCGAGGCGTACCCCGAGGTCGCGACCGACTTCGACCGCATCGCCCGGATCGCCTACGCGGAGGAGGAGACCTTCCTCCGCACCCTCGCGCAGGGCACCACGATCCTCGACGTCGCGGTCGAGCGTGCGAAGCAGGACGGGGCGCCC
>JAIUJO010002276.1:25000-32500 GCA_023846275.1 Vanilla planifolia | reverse complement strand
AGAAGAATAAGAACAAGAAAATCTAGAAGTAGAAGAAGAAGAAAAAGTAGAGGAAGAAGAATAAGAGGAAGAAGAAAAAAAAAGAAGAAGAAGAACAAGAAGAAAGAGAAGGAGAAGAAGAAGAGGTAGAAGAAGAAGATGATGAAAAGGGCCAAAAACAACAACAAGAAGAAGTAGAAGAAGAAGAAGAAGAATACGAAGAAGAAGAGGAGAAAGAATAAAAATAAAAATATTAATAATAATAATAATAATAAGAAGAAGCAGAAGATGAAGTAAAAAGAGAGTAAGAAGAAGAAGAATAATAAGTAGAGGAAGAAGAAAATGAAGAAGAAGAAGAAGAAGAAGAAGAAGAAGAAGAAGAAGAAGAAGAGGAACAAGAAGAAGAAGAACAAGAAGAAGAAGTTGAGGAAGAAAGAGAAGAAGAAGAAGTAGTAGTAGAAGAAGAATATGATTATGATGATGAAGAAGGAGAAGAAGCAGAAGAAGTAGAAGAAGAATAACATAAATATGAAGAATAAGTTTATGAAGAAGAAGAAGAAGTAAAAGAAGAAGAAGAAGGAGAAGAAGGAGGAAGAAGGTAAAAAAGAAGTAGAAGAAGAGGAAGAAGATGAAGTAGAAGAAGAAGAAGCAGAAGAAAAGAAGAAGATGGAGAAGAAGAAGAAGAGGAAGAAAAAGAAGAAGCAGTAAAAGAAGAAGAAGAAGAAGAAGAAGAAGACGAAGAAGAAGAAGAAGAAGAAAAAGGGATAGATGTAGAAGTAGTAGTAGTAGTAGAAGAAGAAGAATAAGAAGAAGAAATAGAAGAAGAAGGAGAAGAAGAAGTTGATGAAAAATAAAAGAAGAAAAAGAAGGAGAAGAAGAATGAGAGGGAGGGGAAGTAGAAGAAGAGAAGGAAGAAGAAAAAGAAGAAGAAGAAGAAGAAGAGAAGGAAGAACAAGAAGAAGAAGATGAAGAAGAAGAAGAAGAAGTTAAACAAGAAGAAGATGAAGCGAAAAAGGAAGAAGAATATGATGAAGAAGAAGAAGCAGAATAAGAAATAAGAAAGAAGAAGAAGAAGAAGAAGAAGAAGAAGAAGATCGTGAAGAAGAAGAAGAACAAGAAGAGGTAGAAGAAAAGAAGAAGAAGAAGAAGAAGAAGAAGAAGAAGAAGAAGTAGAAGAAGAATAAGAGGAAGTAGAAGAAGAAGAAAAAGAATAAGAATAAGAAGAAGAAAATGTAGAAGAAGAAGAAGATAAAGAAGTATAAGGAGTAGAAGAAGTAGTGGTAGTAGTGTTTGTAGTAGTAGAAGAAGAAGAAGAAGAAGAAGAAGAAAAAGAAAAAGAAGATGGAGAAGAATAAGAAGAAGAATGAAAAGGATTAGAAGAAGAAGAAAAGGAAGAAGAAGAAGAAGAAGAAGTAGAAGAAGAAGAAGAAGACAATAATGCAGAGGAAGAAGAAGAAGACGATGATAAAGAAGAATTAGAAGTAGTAGAAGAGGTAGAAGAAGAAGAAGAAGAAGAAGATTAAGATGAAGAAGAAGAAGAAGAATAAGTAAAAGAAGAAGTAGAAGTAGAAGAAGAGGAACAAGAAGTAGAGGAAGAAGAAGAAGAAGAAAAAGGAGAAGAACAAGAAGAAGAAGAAGAAGAAGTAGAAGAATAAGAAGTGGAAGAAGAAAAAGAAGAAGAAGAAGAGGAAGTAATAGCAGAAGAAGAAGAATAAGAATTAGAAGTTAAAGAAGAAGAAGATGTTCTAGTAGTAGAAGAGAAGAAGAAGAAGAAGAAAAAGAAGACAAAGAAGAAGTAAAGAAGAAGTAGAAGAGGAATGAGAAGAAGAAGAAGAAGAAAGAGTAGGAGATGAAGAAAAAGGAGAAGAAGAAGAAGAAGAAGAAGAATAGGAAGTAGTAGCAGTAGAAGAAGGTGAAGAAGAAGAATAAGTAGAAGAAAAGGAAGAAGAAGAAGATGATGAATAAGTAGGAGGAGAAGAAGAAGTTGAAGAAGAAGAAGAAGATGAAGAGAAAAAGAAGGAGAAGAAGAAGAAGGAGAAGAAGAAGCGAAAAAGGAAGAAGAAGGAGTAGAAGAAGTATATGATGATGATGATGAAGAAGAAGAAAAAGAAAAAGTAGTAGAAGCAAAAGAAGTAGAAGAAGAAAAAAAAGGAGAAGAAGAGGAAGAAGAAGTATTAGAAGAAGAAGAATTATAAGAAGAAGAGGAAAAAGAGGTAGAAAAAGAAAAAGAAGAGGAGGAAGCAGAAGTAGAAGAAGAAGATGAAGAAGAAGAAAAATAAGCAAAAGAAGAAAAATAAGACGAAAAAGAAGAAGAAGAAGAAGAAGAAGAAGAAGAAGATGATGAAGAAGAAGAAGAAGAAGTAGAAGACGAAGGGGAAGCCGAAGAAGAAGATGAAGAAGAAGAGGAAGAAGAAGTGGAAGAAGAAGAACAAGAAGAAGAAGCAGAAGAACAAGAAGAAAAAGGAGAAAAAGAAGAGGAAAAAGAAGTAGAGGAAGTAGAAGAAGAAGAAGAAGAAGAAGAAGAAGTAGACAAAGAGGAAGTAGAAGAAGAAGAAGATGAAGAAGAAGAACAAGAAGAAAATGCAGAAGGAGAAGAAGAAGAAGAAGAAGAAAAAGAAGATGAAGAAGAAGAAGAAGAATAAGAAGAATAATAATAATAAGAAGAAGAAAAATGAGTGGTAGAAGAAGAAGAAGAAGTAGAGGAAGAAAAAGAAGAAGAAGAAGAAGAAAATGAAATTTAAGAAGAAGAAGAACAAGAAGAAGGAGAAGGAGAAGTAGTAGAAGGAGGAGAAGAAGAAGATAAAGAAGGGGAAGAAATGGAAGAAGAAAAAGGAGAAGAAGAGGAAGAAGAAGAAAAAGAAGATGACGAGGACCAAGAAGAAGAAGAAGAAGAAGAAGAAGAAGAAAAAGAAAAAGAGAAAGAAGAATAAAAATAGTGATATTAATAAACATAATAAGAGGAAGAGGCAGAAGAAGTGGAATAAGGAGAATAAGAAGAAGAAGAATATTAAGTAGAGGAAAAGAAGACGAAGAAGAAGAAGAAAAAGAAGAAGAAAAAGAAGAAGGTGAAGAAGAAGAAGAATAATAACAATAATAATAATAAGAAGAAGAAGAAAAAGAAGAAGAAGAAGAAGAAGAAGAGAAAGAAGAAGAAGAAGAAGAAGAAGAAGATGATGATGATGATTGTGATGATGATTGTGATGATGAAGAAGGAGAAGAAGAAGTAAAAGAAGAAGAAGAAGAAGAAGGAAGAAGGTGAAGAAGAAGAAGAAGAAGTCGAAGAAAAGAAGAAGATGAAGAAGAAGAAGTAGTACAAGAAAAGGAAGAAAAAGAAGTAGAAGCAGAAGAAAAAAAAGAAGAAGAAAAAGATGAAGAAGAACAAGATCAAGAAGATGCAGTAGAAGAAGAAGATGATGAACAAGAAGCAGAAAAACAAGAAGAAAAAAAAGTTGATGATGAAAAAAGGGTAGAAGTAGAAGAAGAAGAAGAAGAAGAAGAAGAAGAAGAATAAGAATTAGAAGAAGAAGAAGAGGTAGAAGAAGTAGTAGAAGAAGAAGAATAAGAAGAAGTTGAAACAGAAGAAGAAGGGGAAGAGAAGAAGATGAAAAAGAAAAAGAAGAAGGAGAAGAAGAAAGAAAGGGAGGAGGAGTAGAAGAAGAGGAAGAGGAAGAAGAAGAAGAAGAAGAAGAAGAAGAAGAGCAAGAAGAAGAAGAAGAAGGAGAAGAAGTTAAAGAAAAAGAAGATGAAATGGAAGAAGAAGAAGAAGAAGAATAAGAATAAGAAGAAGCAGAAGAAGAAAGAAGAAGAAGAAGAAGAAGAAGAAGAAGAAGAAAAAGAAGAAAAAGAAGAAGAAGAAGAACAACAACAACAACAAATGAAGAAGAAGAAGAAGAAGAGAAAGAATAAGAAGTAATAGAAGAAGAAGAAGAAGAAGAAGAAGAAGAAGAAAAAGAAGGAGAAGAATAAGAAAAAGAAGAAGAAAATGAAGATGATGAAGAAGAAGAAGCACAAGCAAGAGAAATAATGGTAGTAGTAGTAGTAGTAGTGGATGAAGAAGAAGAAGAAGAAGAAGTAGAAAAAGAAAAAGAAGCTGGGGAAGAAGAAGAAGAAAAAGGGTAGGGGAAGAAGAAGAAGAAGAAGAAGAATAAGAACAAATAGTAGAAGAAGAAGAAGAAAAAGAAGAAGCAGTGAAAGAAAATGAAGAAGAAGAGATGAAAAAGAGGAAAAAAGAGGAGAAGAAGAAGAAGAAGAAGAACAAGAAGGAGAAGAAGAAAGAGAAGAAGAAGATGAAGAAGAAGTAGAGGAAGAAGAAGAAGAAGAAAAAGAAGAAGAATATGATGATGATGATGAAGAAGAAGAAAAACAAAAAGAAGTAGAAGAAGAAAAAGTTTGATGAGAAGAAGAAGAAGAAGAAGAATAAGAAGAGGAATAAGAGGACGAAGACGAAGAAGAAGAGGAAGAAGAATAATAATAAGAAGAAATAGATGTGGAAGAAGAAGAAGACGAAGAAGATGAAGAAGAAGAAGAGGAATCCGAAGAAGAAGAAGAGGAAGAGGAAGAAGAAGTTGAAGAAGAGTAAGAAGAGAAAGAATAAAAAGAAGATGAAGAACAAGAAGAAGAAAAGGAAGAAGAAAAAGAAGAAGAAAGAGAAGAAGAATAAGACGAAGAAGAATAAGAAGAAGATTATGAAGAAGAAGAAGAAGATCACTACAACAAAGAAGAAGAATAAGACGAAGAACAAGAAGAAGATGACGAAGAAGAAGTAGAAGATGTAGAAGAAGAAGAAGAAGAAGAAGAAGAAGAAGAAGTGGAAAAGGAGTAGAAAGAAGAAGAAGAGGAAGATGATGAAGAAGGAGAGGAAGATGAAGAAGAGGAAGAAGAAGAGGAAGATGAAGAAGAAGAAGAAGATGAAGAGGAAGAAGTGGAAGAAGAAGAAGAAGAAGAAGAAAAAGAAGGTGAAGAAAAAGAAGAAAGAGAAAAATTAAAAGAATAAGATAAGAAGAAGAGGAGAAAAAAAAAACAAGATGTTGATGGAGAAGAAGAAGAAGAAGAAAAAGAAGTTGTAGTAGTAGTAGAAGAAGAGGAAGAAAAAGAAGAAGTTAAAGAAGAAGAAGAAGATGCAGTAGTAGTAGAAGAGAAGAAGATGAAGAAGAAAACGAAGAAGAAGAAGAAGTAAAGAAGAAGTACAAGAGGAAGGAGAAGAAGAAGAAGAAGATGAGGAGGAAGAAGAAGAAGTAGTAGAAGAAGATGAAGAAGAAGAAGAAGTAGAAGAAAATGATGAAGAAGAAGAAAAAGGTGCCGAAGAAGAAGTGAATTAAGAAGAAGAAGAAGAAGAAAATGAAGAAAAAGAAGGAGAAGAAAATCAAGAAGAAAGAGAAGAAGAAGAAGAAGAAGAGGAGGAAGAAGAAGAAGAACAAGAAGAAGAATATGATGATGATGATGAAGAAGGAGAAAAATAAAAAGAAGTAGAAGCAAAAGAATTAAAAGAAGAAAAAGAAAGATGAGAAGAAGAAAAAGAAGTAGTAGTAGAAGAAGAAGAATAAGAAGAGGAAGAAGAGGAAAAGAGGAGGAAGAAGAAGAAGAAGAGTAAGATGAAGAAGAAGAAGAAGAAGAAGAAGAAGGAGAGGAAGAAGAAGAAGAAGAAGAAGAGGTGGAAGAAAAACAAGGAGAAGAAGAAGAAGAAGAAGATAAAGAGGAAGAAGAAGGAGAGGAAGGAGAAGGAGGAGAAGAAGAAGAAGAAGTAGAAGGAGTGAATAAAGAAGAGGAAGAAGAAGAAGAAGAAGAAGAAGGGGAGGAAGAAGAAGAAGTAGAAGAATAGGGAGAAGAAAAAGAGGAAGACGAAAAAGAAGAGCAAGAAAAAGAAGAAGAAGAATTAGAAGAGGAACAAGAAGAAGTATAAGAAGAAGATTAAGAGGAAGAAGAAGAAGAAGAAGGAGAAGAAGAATTAGAAGAAGTAGAGGATGAAGAAGAAGAAGAAGTGGATGAAGAAGAAGATGAAGAAGAAAATGAAGAAGAAGAATAAGAAGTCAAGAAGAAGTATAAGAGGAAGGAGGAGAAGAAGAAGAAGAAGAAGAAGAAGAAGAAGATGATGATGATGAGGAAGAAGAAGAAGTTGAAAAAAATGATGAAGAAGAAGAAAAAGGAGCAGAAGAAGAAGTTAATTAAGAAGAAGTAGAAGAAGAAGAAAAAGAAGAAAAAGAAGGAGAAGAAAATGAAGAAGAAAGAGAAGAAGAAGAAGAAGAAGAGGAGGAGGAAGAAGAAGAAGAAGAAGAAGAAGAAGAATATGATAATGATGATGAAGATGGAGAAAAATAAAAAGAAGTAGAAGCAAAAGAATTAGAAGAAGAAAAAGAAAGATGAGAAGAAGAAGAAGATGTAGTAGTAGAAGAAGAAGAATAAGAAGAGGAAGAAGAGGAAGAAGAGGAGGAAGAAGAAGAAGAAGAGTAAAAAGAAGAAGAAGAAGAATAAGAAGGAGAGGAAGATGAAGAAGTAGCAGAAGAGGTGGAAGAAAAACAAGGAGAAGAAGAAGAAGAAGAAGAAGAAAAAGATAAAGAGGAAGAAGAAGGAGAGGAAGGGGAAGGAGGAGAAGAAGAAGAAGAAGAAGAAGAAGAAGAAGGAGTGAATAAAGAAGAGGAGGAAGAAGAAGAAGAAGAGGGGGAGGAAGAAGAAGAAGAAGAAGAATAGGGAGAAGAAAAAGAGGAAGAAGAAAAAGAAGAGCAAAAAGAAGAAGAAGAATTAGAAGAGGAATAAGAAGAAGAAGTAGAAGAAGAAGAAGATTATGAGGAAGAAGAAGAAGAAGGAGAAGAAGGAGAAGAAGTAGAAAAAGAATAAGAAGGAGAAGAAGAACTAGAAGAAGTAGAGGATGAAGAAGAAGAAGAAGAACCAGAAGATGAAGAAGAATAAGTAGTTGAAGAAAAGAAGAAAAAGATTATGAAGAAGAAGAAGAAGAAGAAGAAAATAACGAAGAAGTAGAAGGATAAGAAGAAGAAGAAGAAGAGGAAGCAGAAGAAGAATAAGAATAAGAAGAATAATAAGAAGAAGAAGAAGAAAAAGAAGAAGAAGAAGAAAATGAAGTAGAAGAAGAAGAAGAAGAAGAAACATAAGGAGAAGAAGTAGGAGAAGAAGAGGAAGAAGAAGAAGAAGAATAAGAAGACGAAGAAGAAGAAGAATAAGAAGAAGAAGTGAAAAAAGAAGAAGAAAAAGAAAAAGAAGGTGAAGAAGAAGAAGAAGAAAAAAAGTTGTAGTAGAAGAAGAAGAACAAGAAGAAGAAGATGAAGAATAAGAAGTAGAAAAAAATGTAGAAGTAGAAGCAGAAGAAGAAGAAGAAGAAGAAGAAGAATAAGAAGAAGAAGGAGAATAAGAAGCAGAAGAAGAAGAAAAAGAAGAAGAAGAAGAAGAAGAAGAAGAAGAAAAGATAAAGAAGAAGGGGAAGAGGAAAAAGAAGAAGATGTGGAGTCAAAAGAAGAAAAAGAAGAAGAAGAAGAAGAAGATGAAGACATAGAAGAGGTAGAATAAGAAGAA
>JAIUJO010002276.1:17500-22500 GCA_023846275.1 Vanilla planifolia | reverse complement strand
AAGGACAAGACGAAGAGGTAGAAAGAAGAAGCATAATAAGAAGAAAACAAAAAAAATAAGAAGATGAAGAAGAAGAAAGAAGAAGAAGAAGGAGAAGAAAGAAGAAGAAAGAAAATGGAAAAGCAGAAAGAAGAGGAATAAGAGAGAAGAAGAAGAAGAAAATGTAGAAGAAGAAGAAGAAAAAATAATAATAATAATAATAAGAAGAAGAATAAGAAAAGAAAGAAGAAGAAGAAGAAGAAAGAAGAAGGAAGAAAAAGAAGAAGAAAATATAAGAAGAAAGAAGAAGAAGAAAAAAAGGAGAAGAATAGAAAGATTATAAGAGATGAAGACGAAGAAGAAGAAGAAAGAAGAATGAGAAAAATAAAGAACAAAAAAAAAGATGAAGGGAGAAGAAGAGGAAAGATAAAAGAAGACGAAAAAGTAGAAGAATAAGAATAAGAAAGAAGAAGAATAAAGAAAAAGAAGATTGAAGAAGAAGAAGAAAGAAGGAGAATAAGAGAAAAGAAGAAGTAGAAGAAGAAGAAAGAAGAAAAAGGAAGAACAAGAAGAAGAAAGAAGAAAGTAGACGAAGATGAGGAAGAAAGAAGAAATTGAAGAAGAAGAAGAAGAATGAAAAAGAAGAAGAAGATGAAGGAGAAAGAAAAAGAAGAAAAAGTAGTAGTAGAAGAAGAAGAAGGAGAAGAAGAAGAAGAAAAAGAAGAAGAAGGATAAGAAGAAGAAGAAGAAGAAGGAGATGTAGAAAGAAAAATAAGAAGAAGAAGAAAGACGAAGAAATAAGAGGAAGGAGAAAGAATAAGAAAAAGAAAGTCGAAGAATAAAGAATAAGAAGAAAGAGAAGAAAGAAGAAGAAATAAGAAGAGGAAGAAAGAAAGAAAGTAGTAGTTGTAAAGAAGAAGAAGAAGGAAGAAGAAGAAGAAGCTGAAGAAGAAGAAGAAGAAGAAGAAAGAAGAAAAAGAATAAGAAAGAATAAGAAGAAAAATAAGAATGAAGAAAAAGACGAAGTAGTAGTAGTAGTAGAAGAAGAAGAAGAAGAAGGAGAAGAAGAAGAGGAAGAAGAAGATGAAGAAAAAGAAGAAAAAAGAAGAAATAAGAAGATGAAGAAGGAAAAAGTGGAAGAAGAAAGAAGAAGGAAAAGAAAGAAGAACAAGAAGTAACAAAAAGAAGGAAGAAGAAGAAGAAGAAGAAGAAGAAGAAGAAGAAGAAGAAGAAAGAATGAAGAAGAAAGAAGAAGATGAAGAAAGAAGAAGAAAATAGAAGAAGAAGAATAAGAAGAAAGAACAGAAAGAAGAAGAAGAAGAAGAAGTAGAAGAAAGACGAAAAAGAAGAAGAAGAAGTAGAATGATGTAGTAGAAGAAGAAGAAGTAGAAAGAAAAAGAAAGAAGAAGATGAAAGAAGAACAAAGATAATGAAGAAGAAAAAAGAAGAAGGAAGAAAAAGAAGAAGAAGAAGAAGAATAAGAAACTTAAGAAAGAAGAACAGAAGGAGGAATAAGAAGAAGAAGAACGAAAAGGAAGAAGTAGAATAAGAAGAAGAGAGAATAATAAGAAGAGGAGGAAGAAGAAACAAGAAGAAGAAGTAGAAGAAGAAAGATGAAGAAGAAGAAAAAGAAGAAGAATAATGAAAAATAAGAAGTAGAAGAAGAAGAAATAAGAAGATGAAGAAAGAAGAAGAAAGAAGTAAAAGAAGATGGAAAAAGAATAAGAAAGAAGAAGAAGATGAAGAAAGAAGATGAATAAGCAAGACATGGAGGAAGATGAAGAAGATTAAAGATGTAGAACAAAGAACATGAAGGAAAAAAAAAGAAAGGAGAAGAAGAAGACGAAAGATGAAGAAGGCGAAGATAAAAGAAAAAAAGTAGAAGAAAATGGAAGAAAAAGAAGAAAGAAGAAGAAGAAGCAAAAGAAAGAAGAAGAAGAAGAAGAAGAGGAAGAAGAAGAAAAAAGAAAAAGAGGAAAGATGATGAAAAAGAAGAAGAAGAAGAAGAAGAAGAAGAAAGAAAGAAAGATCAAGAAAAAGAGGAAAAAGAAGAAAGAAGAAGAAGAAGAAGAGAGAACAAGAAGAAGGGGAAGAAGAAGAAAGAAGAAGAAGAAGAAAGAAAAAGAAGTAAAAGAAGAAAGATGAAGAAGAAAATTAAGAAGAACAATTAAAACTAGAAGTAGAAGAAGAAGAAATAAGAAGATGTAGAAAGAAGAGGGAAGAAAAGAAGAAGAAAAAAGAATAAGAAAGAAGAAGATGAAGAAAGAAGAAGAACAAGCAAGACGTAGAGGAAGATGGAGAACAAGAAGAAGAAGAAAAAGAAGAAGAAGAAGAAGAAGAAGAAGAAGAAGAAGAAGAAGAAGAAAGAAGAAGAAAGAAGAAGAAGAAGTAGAAGAAGATTAAAGAAGTAGAACAAAGAATAAGAAGGAAAAAGAAAAGGAAAGAAGAAGATGAAGAAAGTAGAAAACGAAGAAGACGAAAGATGTAGAAGGTGAAGTTAAAAGAAAAAAAGTTGAAGAAAATGGAAGAGAAAGAAGAAAGAAGAAGAAGAAGCAGAAAGAAGAAGAAGAAGAAGAAGAAGAAAGAAGAGGAAGAAGACAAAGAAGAAGAAAGAAGAACAAGAGGAAAGATTAAGAAGAAGATGATGAAGAAGAGGGGGAAGAGGAAGAGAGAAGACAACGAAGAAAAAGAACAAAAAATAAGAAGAAAAAAAATGAAAAGCAAGAAGTAGATAAAGAAGAAGACGATGAAGAGGAAGGAGAAGAAAAAGAAGAAAGAAGTAGAAGAAGAAGAAGAAAGAAGAAGAACGAGAAGAAGCAAAAGAAGGAAGAAGAAGAAGAAGAAGGAGAAAGAAGAAGAAGAGGAAGGAGAACAAGAAGAAGAAAAAGGAGAAGCAAGAAGAAGAAGAGGAATGAATAAGAAGAATAAAGAAGATGAAGAAAGAAAATGCAGGAAAAGGAAAAAGAAAGAAGAAGAAGAAGATTAAAGAAGAAGAAGAAAGATTAAGAAGAAGAAGCAGAGAAAAGCAGTAGAAGAAGAAGAAGAAGAAGAAAGAAGAGGAAAAAATAAAAAGAAGAAAGAAGAAGACGAAGAAGAGGAAGAAGAAAGAAGAAGAAGAAGACGAAGAGGAAGAAGAGGAAGAAGAAAGAAGAAGAAGAACAAACAAGAAGGAATAACAAGAAAAAGAAAGAAGAAAAAAGAAGAAAAAGAAGAAAGAAGAAGAAGATGAAGAAATAAGAAGAAAAAATAAGAAGAAGAGGAATAAAAAGAAGAAAGTAGAAGAAAAAGAAGAAGAAGAAGAAGAAGTAGAAGTAGAAGAAGAAGAAAAAGAAGAAAGAAGAAGAAGAAAGAAGGAAAAAAAAAGAATAAGAAGAAAGAAAGAAGAGAAAGAAAATAGAAGAAGAATTAAAAACAACAAGAAGAAAAAGAAGAAGAAGAAGAAGAAGAATGAAGAGGAAGAAGAAAGAAGAAGGAAGAAAAAGAAGAAGAAAAAAAAGAATAAGAAAGAAGAAGAAGAAGAAGAAAGAAGAAGAAGAAGAAAGAAGAAGAAGAAGAAGAAGAAAGAAGAAGAAGTTTAAAAAGAAGAAAGTGGAAGAAAAAGAAGAAGAAGAAGAAGAAGAAGAAGTAGAAAAAGAAGAAAAAGAAGAAAGAAGAAGAAGAAAGAAGGAGAAGAAATAAGAAGAAAGAAAGAAGAAAAAGAACATAGAAGAAGAATGAAAAGCAATAAGAAGAAAAAGAAGAAGTAGAAGAAAAAGAGTGAAGAGGAAGAAGAAAGAAGGAGGAAGAAAAAGAAGAAGAAAAAAAAATAAGAAAGAAGAAGAAGAAGAAGAAGAAGAAGAATAAAGAAGAAGAAGAATAAAGAAGAAGAAAGAAGAAGAAAGAAGAAGTGGAAGAAGAAGAAGAGGAAGAAGAAAGAAGTAGAAGAAATAAGGAGAAGCACAAAGAAGAAGAAGAAAGAAGAAGAAGAAGAAGAAAAAAGAAGGAAGAACAAGAAAAAGAAAGAAGAAAAAGAAAAAGAAGAAGAAGAAGAAGAAGAGGGCGAAAGATGAAGAAGAAGAGGAAGAAGAAGCAAAAAGAAGCAGCAGAAGAAGAAGAAGAGCAGAAGAAGAAAGAAGAAATAAAAGAAAAAGAAGAGGAAGTAACAAAAAGGTGAAGAAAGAGAAAGAAGAAGAAGAATAAGAAGAAGAGGAGGTAGAAGAAGAAAAAGAACAAAGCAGAAGAAAGAAGAAGATGAAGAAGATAAAAGTGGAAGAAGAAAGAAGATGAAAAAGAAAGAATAGGAGGTAACAAAAAGAAGGAAAAAGAAGAAGTAAGAATAAGAAGAAGAAGAAGAAGAAGAAGAAGAAAGAAGAAGAAGAAGAAAGAAGAAGAAAAGAAGGACAAAAAAGAAGAAAGAAGAATGAAGAGGAAGAAGATAGAAGAAGAAGAAGAAAAAGAAGAAGAAGAAGAAGAAGAAGAAAGAAGAAGAAAGAAGAAGAAGATAGAAGAAGAAGAAGAAGAATAGGAAAGAAGCAGAAGAAAAAGAAGAAGAAAGATGTAGAAGTAGAAAGAAGAAGAAGAAAGAAGAAGAAGAAGAAAGAAGAAAAAAAGAAGAAACAAGGGAAAGAAGAAGAAGAAGAAGAAGAATAAGTAGAAGAAAGAAGAAGAAGATGAAGAAGAAGAAGAATAATAAGTACAAGAAAGAAGAATAAGAAGAAGAAGAAGTAGAAAGAAGAAGAAATAGAAGAAGAAGAAGAAAGAAGAAGAAAGAAGAAGAAGACGAAAGAAGTAGAAAGATAATGAAGAAGAAAAAGAAGAAGAAGAATGTAAAAGAACAAGAAAGATGAAGAAGAAACTGTAGAAAGAAGAAGAAAAGATGGTAGAAGAAGAAGAAGAACGAATAAGAAGAAGAAGAAAAAAAAGAAGAAGAAGAAGAAAGAAAGATCAAGAAGAAGAGGAAGAACAAGAAAGAAGAAGAAGAAGAAGAGAGAACGAGAAGAAGAGGAAGAAGAAGAAAGAAGAAGAAGAAGAAAGAAGAAGAA
>JAIUJO010002276.1:5000-15000 GCA_023846275.1 Vanilla planifolia | reverse complement strand
AAGAAGAAGAATAGTAAAAAGAAGAAAGTGGAAGAAAAAGAAGAAGATGAAGAAGATGAAGAAGAAGAAGTAGAAGAAGAAGAAAAAGAAGATAGAAGAAGAAGAAAGAAGGAGAAGAAATAAGAAGAAGAAAGAAAGAAGAAAAAGAAAATAGAAGAAGAAGAATGAAAAACAATAAGAAGAAGAAGAAGAAGAAGAAGAAGAATGAAGATGAAGAAGAAAGACGGAAGAAAAAGAAGAAGAAAAAAGAATAACAAAGAAGAAGAAGAAGATGAAGAAGAAGAAGAAGAAGAAGAAGAAGAATAAAAAAGAAGAAAGAAGAACAAAGAAGAACAAAGAAGAAGAAGAATAGGAGAAAGAAGAAGAAAGAAGAAGAAAAAGAAGAATAGAAAAGAAGAAGAAAAAAAGAAGAAGAAAGAAGAAGAAGAAGTAGAAGAAGAAGATGAAGAAGAAAGATGAAGAAGAAGAAGAAGAAGAAGAAGAAGAAAGATGAAGAAGAAGAGGAAGAAGAAAAAGAATGAAGATGAAAAAAGAAGCAGCAGAAGAAGTAGAAGAAGTAGAAGAAGAAAGAAGAAGAAATAGAAGAAAAAGAAGAAGAGGAAGTAACAAAAAGATGAAGAAAGAGAAAGAAGAAGAAGAATAAGAAGAAGAGGAGGAAGAAGAAGAAGAAAAAAAGAATGCAGAAGAAAGAAGAAGATGAATAAGATAAAAGTGGAAGAAGAAAGAAGATGAAAATGAAAGAAGAGGAAGTAACAAAAAGAAGGAAAAAGAAGAAGTAAAAAGAAGAAGAAGAAGAAGAAGAAGAAGAAAGAAGAAGAAGAAGAAAGAAGAAGAAAAGAAAGAAGAAAAAGAAAAAAGAAGAATGAAGAGGAAGAAGAATAATGAAGAAGAAGAAGATGAAGAAAAGAGAAGAAGAAGAAGAAAGAAGAAGAAGATGGAAGAAGAAGAAGAAGAATAAGGAAGAAGTAGAAGAAGAAAAAAGATGTAGAAGTAGAAAGAAGTAGAAGAAAGAAGAAAAAGAAGAAGAAGATAGAAGAGAAAGAAGAAGAAGAAGAATAATAAGTAGAAGAAAGAAGAAGAAGAAGTAGATAAAAGAAGAAATAAAAGAAGAAGAAAACAAAAGAAGTAGAAAGATAATGAAGAAGAAAAAAAAGAAGAATGAAAAAGCAGAAAGAGGAAGTAGAAGTAGAAACTACAGAAAGAAGAAGAAAAGGAGGTTAAAGAAGAAAAAGAACGAAGAAGAAGAAGAAGCAGAAGAAGAAGAAGAAGAAGAAAGAAAGATCAAGAAGAAGAGGAAGAAGAAGAAAGAAGAAGAAGAAGAAGAGAGAACAAGAAGAAGAGGAAGAAGAAGAAAGAAGAAGAAGAAAGAAAAAGAAGAAGTAGAAGATGGAAGATGAAAGATGAAGAAGAAGAAAAAGAAGAAGAACAATTAAAACTAGAAGAAGTAGAAGAAGAAGAAATAAGATGTAGAAAGAAGAGGGAAGAAAAAGAAGAAAAAAGAATAAGAAAGAAGAAGATGAAGAAAGAAGAAGAACAAGCAAGACATAGAGGAAGATGGAGAAGAAGAAGAAGAAGAAGAAGAAGAAGAAGAAGAAAGAAGAAGAAAGAAGAAGAAGTAGAGGAAGATTAAAGAAGTAGAACAAAGAATAAGAAGGAAAAAGAAAAGGAAAGAAGAAGATGAAGAAAGTAGAAAAAGAAGAAGACGAAAGATGTAGAAGGTGAAGGTAAAAGAAAAAAGTTGAAGAAAATGGAAGAGAAAGAAGAAGAAGAAGACAAAGAAGAAGAAAGAAGAAGAAGAAGAAAGATTAAGAAGATGATGAAGAAGAGGGGGAAGAGGAAGAGAGAAGACAACGAAGAAAAAGAACAAAAAATAAGAAGAAAAAAATGAAAAGGCAAGAAGAATTAGATAAAGAAGAAGAAGATGAAGCGGAAGAAGGAGAAAAAGAAGAAAGAAGTAGAAGAAGAAGAAGAAGAAAGAAGAAGAAGGAGAAGAAGAAGGAAAAGAAGGAAGAAGAAGAAGAAGAAGAAGAAGGAGAAAGAAGAAGAAGAAGGAGAACAAGAAGAAGAAAAAGGAGAAACAAGAAGAAGAAGAGGAATGAATAAGAAGAAAAAAGAAGATGAAGAAACAAAATGCAGGAAAAAGAAAAAGAAAGAAGAAGATTAAAGAAGAAGAAGAAGGATGAATAAGAAGCAGAGAAAAGTAGAAGAAGAAGAAGAAGAAGAAGAAGAAGAAAGAAGAAGAAGAAGAAGAAGAAGAAGAAAGAAGAAGAAGAAGAAATAAAAAGAAGAAAGAAGAAGACAAAGAAAGAAGAAGAAGAAGAAGAAGAAGAGGAAGAAGAAAGAAGAAGAAGAAGAAGAAGAAGAAACAAGAAGGAAGAACAAGAAAAAGAAAGAAGAAGTAAAAAGAAGAAAAAGAAGAAGAAAGAAGAAGATGATGAAGAAAGAAGAAGAAGAAGAAGAAGAAGAGGAATAAAAAGAAGAAAGTGGAAGAAAAAGAAGAAGAAAAAGAAGAAGTTGAAGAAGAAGAAAAAGAAGAAAGAATAAGAAGAAAGAAGGAGAAGAAAGAAGAAGAAGAAAGAAAGAAGAAAAAGAAAAAAGAAGAAGAATGAAAAATAACAAGAAGAAAAAGAAGAAGAAGAAGAAGAAGAATGAAGAGGAAGAAGAAAGAAGAAGAAAAAAGAATATGAAAGAAGAAGAAGAAAGAAGAAGAAGAAAGAAGAAGTTTTAAAAGAAGATAGTAGAAGAAAAAGAAGAAGAAGAAGAAGATGAAGAAGTTGAAAAAGAAGAAAAAGAAGAAAGAAGAAGAAGAAAGAAGGAAAAGAAATAAGAAGAAGAAAGAAAGAAGAAAAAGAAAATAAAAGAAGAATGAAAAGCAATAAGAAGAAAAAGAAGAAGAAGAAGAAAAAGAGTGAAGAGGAAGAAGAAAGAAGAAGGAAGAAAAAGAACAAGAAAAAAGAATAAGAAAGAAGAAGAAGAAGAAGAAGAAGAAGAAGAATAAAGAAGAAGAAAGAAGAAGAAGAAAGAAGAAGAAAGAAGTGGAAGAAGAAGAAGAAGAGGAAGAAGAAAGAAGTAGAAGAAATAAGGAGAAGCACAAAGAAGAAGAAGAAAGAAGAAGAAGAAGAAGAAAAAAGAAGGAAGAACAAGAAAAAGAAAGAAGAAGAAAAAGAAGAAAGAAGAAGATCATGAAGAAAGAAGAAAAAGAAGAAGAAGAAGAATAAAAAGAATAAAGTTGAAGAAAAAGAAGATGAAGAAGAAGAAGAAGAAGAAGAAGAAAAAGAAGAAAGAAGAAGAAGAAAGAAGGAGAAGAAAGAAGAAGAAGAGAGAAAGAAGAAAAAGAAAATAGAAGAAGAATGAAAAACAAGAAGAAGAAGAAGAAGAAGAAGAAGAAGAAGAAGAAGAAGAAGAAGAAGAAGAATGAAGAGGAAGAAGAAAGAAGAAGGAGGAAAAAGAAGAAGAAAAAAAATAAGAAAGAAGAAGAAGAAGAAAGAAGAAGAAGAAAGAAGAAGAAGAAGAAGAAGAAAGAAGAAGAAGAAGAAGAAGAAGAAGAAGAAGAAGAAGAGGAAAAAAGAAGTAGAAGAATTAAGGAGAAGCACGAAGAAGAAGAAGAAGAAGAAACTAGAAGGAAGAACAAGTAAAAGAAAGAAGAAGGAAAAAGAAGAAAAAGAAGAAAGAAGAAGAAGAAGAAGAAGAAGAAGAAGATTAAAAAGAAGAAAGTGGAAGAAAAAGAAGAAGAAGAAGAAGAAGAAGAAGAAGTAGAAGAAGAAGAAAAAGAAGAAAGAAGAAGAAGAAAGAAGGAGAAAAAAATAAGAAGAAGAAAGAAAGAAGAAGAATGAAAAACAACAAGAAGTAAAAGAAGAAGAAGAAGAAGAAAAGAATGAAGAAGAAGAAGCAAGAAGAAGGAAAAAAAAAGAAGAAAAAAGAATAATAAAGAAGAAAAAGAAGAAGAAGAAGAAGAAGAAGAAGAATAAAGATGAAGAAGGAAGAAGAAGAAAGAAGAAGAAAGAAAAAGAAGAAGAGGAGAAAGAAGAAGAAAGTAGAAGAAGAAAAAGAAGAGAAAAGAAGAAGGAAAAAAGAAGAAGAAAGAAGAAGATGAAGAAGGAGAGGAAGAAGAAAAAGAAGAAAAAAAAGTAGAAAGAAGAAAGATTAAGAAAAAGAAGAAGAAGAAGAGGAAGAAAGATTAAGAAGAAGAGGAAGAAGAAAAAGAATGAGGAAGCAAAAAGAAGTAGCAGAAGAAGTAGAAGAAGCAGAAGAAGAAAGAAGAAATAAAAGAAAAAGAAGAGGAAGTAACAAAAAGATGAAGAAAGAGAAAGAAGAAGAATAATAAGAAGAAGAGGAGGAAGAAGAAGAAAAATAACAAAGTAGAAGAAAGAAGAAGATGAAGAAGATAAAAGTGGAAGAAAAAAGAAGATGAAAAAGAAAGAATAGGAAGTAACAAAAAGAAGGAAAAAGAAGAAGTAAGAAGAAGAAGAAGAAGAAGAAGAAGAAGTAGAAGAAGAAGAAGAAAGAAGAAGAAGAAGAAGAAGAAGAAGAAGAAGAAAGAAGAAGAAAAGAAAGACGAAAAAGAAGAAAGAAGGATGAAGAGGAAGAAGAATAATGAAGAAGAAGAAAGAAGAAGAAGAAGAAAGAAGAAGAAGAAAGAAGAAGAAGAAGAAAGAAGAAGAAGAAGAAGAAGAAGAAGAAGAAGAAGAAGAAGAAGAATAAAGAAGAAGAAAAAAGAAGAAGAAAGAAGAAGAAAGAAGAAGAAGAAGAGGAGAAAGAAGAAGAAGAAAAAGAAGAAGAGAAAAGAAGAAGAAAAAAGAAGAAGAAAAAAGAAGTAGAAAAAGAGGAAGAAGAAGTAGAAGAAAAAGAAGAAGAAAAAGTAGAAAGAAGAAAGAAGAAGAAGAAGAAGAAGAAGAAGAAGAAAGATGAAGAAGAAGAGGAAGAAGAAAAAGAATTAAGAAGAAGTAGTAGTAGAAGAAGAAGAAAAAGAAGGAATAAGAACAAGAAAGAAAATGCAGGAAAAAAGAAGAAAGAAGAAAAAGGAGAAAAAGAAGAAGTAAGTACATAATGAAAAAAAAGAAAGAAGGAGAAGAAGTAGAAGAAGAAAGAAGAAGAAATAAAAGAAAAAAAAAGAAAGAGAAGGAAGCAGAATAAGAAGAAGAGGAGGAGGAAGAAGAAGAAAGAGAAGAAAGCAGAAGAAAGAAGAAGATGAAGAAGATAAAAGTGGAAGAAGAAAGAAGATGAAAAAGTAATAAGAGGAAGTAACAAAAAGAAGGAAAAAGAAGAAGTAAGATGAGGAAGAAGAAGAAGAAGAAGAAAGAAGAAGAAAAGAAAGAAGAAAAAGAACAAAGAAGAATAAAGAGGAAGAAGAGTAATGAAGAAGAAGAAGAAGAAAGAAGAAAAAAGAAGAAGAAGATGGAAGAAGAAGAAGAAGAATAAGAAAGAAGCAGAAGAAGAAGAAAGAAGAAGAAGAAACAAGAAGAAGAAGAAAGAAGAAGAAGAAGAAGAAAGAGATAGAAGAAGAAGAAGAAGAAGAATAACTAGAAGAAAGAAGAAGAAGAAGAAGAAGAAGAAGAAGAAGAAGTAGAAAGAAGAAGAAATAAAAGAAGAAGAGAAAAAAGAAGAAAGAAGAAGAAAAAAAAGAAGAACGAAAAAGAAGAAGAAGAAGTAGAAGAAGAAACTGTAGAAAGAAGAAGAAAAGGAGGTGGAAGAAGAAGAAGAATGAAAAAGAAGAAGAAGAAAAAGAAGAAGAAGAAGAAGGAAAGATCAAGAAGAGGAGGAAAGAGAAGAAAGAAGAAGAAGAAGAAGAGAGAACAAGAAGAAGAGGAGGAAGGAGAAAGAAGAAAAAGAAGAAAGAAGAAGAAGAAGAAGAAGAAAGTTGAAGAAGAAGAAAAAGAAGAAGAAAAAATGAAAAACTAGAAGTAGAAGAAGAAGAAATATGAAGATGAAGAAAGAAGAAGAAGGAAGAAAAAGAGGAAGAAAAAAAAAAAAAGAAAGAAGAAGAACAAGCAAGACATAGAGGAAGATGAAGAAGAAGAAGAAGAAGAAGAAGAAGAAAGAAGAAGAAGAAAGAAGAAGAAGAAGGAGAAGAAGATTAAAGAAGTAGAACAAAGAATAAGAAGCAAAAAGAAAAAGAAAAAAGAAGAAGAAGAAGATGAAGACAAAAGATTTAGAAGTAGAAGATAAAAGAAACAAAGTGGAAGAAAATGGAAGAAAAAGAAGAAAGAAGAAGAAGCAGGAGAAAGAAGAAGAAGATGAAGAAAGAAGAAGAAGAAGACGAAGAAGAAGAAAGAAGAAGAAGAGGAAAGATGAAGAAGAAGATGTTGAAGAAGTGGGGGAAGAAGAAGAGAGAAGTCAACGGAGAAAAAGAACAAAAAATAAGAATAAAAAAATGTAGTGGCAAGAAGAAGTGGAGGAAGAAGAAGAGAGAAGTCGACGAAGAAAAAGAATAAAAATTAAGAAGAAAAAAATGAAGAGGCAAGAAGTAGATAAAGAAGAAGAGATGAAGAGGAAAAAGAAGAAAAAGATGAAAGAAGTAGAAGAAGAAGAAGAAGAAGAAGAAGAAGAAGAAGAAGAAGAAAGAAGAAGAAGGAGAAGAAGAAGGAGAAGAAGGAAGAAGAAGAAGGAGAACAAGAAGAACAAAAAGGAGAAGCAACAAGAAGAGGAATGAATAAGAAGGAAAAAGAAGAAGAAGAAAGAAAATGCAGAAAAAAGAAAAAGAAAGAAGAAGAAGAAGATTAAAGAAGAAGAAGAAAGAAGAAGAAGAAAGAAGAAGAAGAAAGAAGAAGGAAGAAAATGAAGAAGAAGAAGAAAGAAGAAGAAGAAATAAAAAGAAGAAAGAAGATGAAGAAGAAAAAGAAGAAAAAGAAGAAGAAGAGGAAGAAGAAAGAAGTAGAAGAAATAAGGAGAAGCACAAAGAAGAAGAAGAAAGAAGAAGAAGAAGAAGAAGAAACAAGAAGGACGAATAAGAAAAAGAAAGAAGAAGAAAAAAGAGGAAAAAGAAGAAAGAAGAAGAAGATGATGAAGAAAGAAGAAGAAGAAGAAGAATAAAAAGAAGAAAGTGGAAGAAAAAGAAGAAGAAGAAGTAGAAGAAGAAAAAGAAGAAAGAAGAAGATGAAAGAAGGAGAAGAAAGAAGAAGAAGAAAGAAAGAAGAAAAAGAAAATAGAAGAAGAATGAAAAACAACAAGAAGAAAAAGAAGAAGAAGAAGAAGAATGAAGAGGAAGAAGAAGAAGAAGGAAGAAAAAGAAGAAGAAAAAAGAATAAGAAAGAAGAAGAAGAAGAAAGAAGAAGAAGAAAGAAGGAGAAGAAGAAAGAAGAAGAAGAAGAAGAAGAAGAAGAAGAAGAAGAAGAATAAAGAAGAAGAAAGAAGAAGAAGAAAGAAGAAGAAAGAAGAAGAAGAAGAAGAGGAGAAAGAAAAAGAAGAAAAAGAAGAAGAGAAAAGAAGAAGAAAAAAGAAGAAAAAAGAAGAAGAAAAAAGAAGTAGAAGAAGAAGAAGAAGTAGAAGAAAAAGAAGAAGAAAAAGTAGAAAGAAGAAAGAAGAAGAAGAAGAAGAAGAAGAAGAAGAAAGATGAAGAAGAAGAGGAAGAAGAAAAAGAATTAAGAAGAAGAAGTAATAGTAGAAGAAGAAGAAAAAGAAGGAATAAGAAGAAGAAAGAAAATGCAGGAAAAAAGAAGAAAGAAGAAAAAGGAGAAAAAGAAGAAGTAAGAAGTACATAATGAAGAAAAAGAAAGAAGGAGAAGAAGAAGTAGAAGAAGAAAGAAGAAGAAAGAAGAAGAAATAGAAGAAAAAAGAAGAAAGAGAAAGAAGAAGAATAAGAAGAAGAGGAGGAAGAAGAAGAAGAAGAAAGAGAAGAAAGCAGAAGAAAGAAGAAGATGAAGAAGATAAAAGTGGAAGAAGAAAGAAGATGAAAAAGAAATAAGAGGAAGTAACAAAAAGAAGGAAAAAGAAGAATTAAGATGAGGAAGAAGAAGAAGAAGAAGAAAGAAGAATAAAAGAAAGAAGAAAAAGAACAAAGAAGAATGAAGAGGAAGAAGAATAATGAAGAAGAAGAAGAAGAAAGAAGAAGAAAGAAGAAGAAAGAAGAAGAAGATTGAAGAAGAAGAAGAAGAATAAGAAAGAAGTAGAAGAAGAAGAAGAAACAAGAAGAAGAAGAAAGAAGAAGAAGAAAGAGATAGAAGAAGAAGAAGAAGAAGAATAAGTAAAAGAAAGAAGAAGAAGAAGAAGAAGAAGTAGAAAGAAGAAGAAATAGAAGAAGAAGAGAAAAAAGAAAAAACAAGAAGAAGACAAATGAAGTAGAAAGATAAGGAAGAAGAAAAAAAAGAAGAACGAAAAAGAAGAAGAAGTAGAAGAAGAAATTGTAGAAAGAAGAAGAAAAGGCGGAAGAAGAAGGATAAAGAAGAGGAAGAAGAAGAAAAGAAGAAGAAGAAGAAGAAGAAGAAGAAGAAGAAGAAGAAAGAAAGATAAAAAAGAAGAGGAAGAAGAAAAAAGAAGAAGAAGAAGAGAGAACAAGAAGAAGAGGAAGAAGAAGAAAGAAGAAGAAGAAGTAGAAGAAGAAAGATGAAGAAGAAGAAAAAGAAGAAGAATAATGAAAATCTAGAAGTAGAAGAAGAAGAAATATGAAGATGAAGAAAGAAGAAGAAGAAGATGAAGAAAGAAGAAGAATAAGCAACACATAGAGGAAGAAGAAGAAGAAGAAAAAGAAGAAGAAAGAAGAAGAAGAAAGAAGAAGAAGAAAGATAAAGAAGATTAAAGAAGTAAAACAAAGAATATGAAGGAAAAAGAAAAAGAAAGAAGAAGAAGAAGAAGAAAGTAGAAGAAGAAGAAGAAGACGAATGATGAAGAAGGTGAAGATAAAAGTAAGAAAGTAGAAGAAAATGGAAGAAAAAGAAGAAAGAAGAAGAAGATGCAGAAGAAAGAAGAAGAAGAAGAAGAAGAAGAAGAAAGAAGAAGAAGAGGAAAGATGAAGAAGAAGATGATGAAGAAGTGGGTGAAGAAGAAGAGAGAAGACAATGAAGAAAAAGAACAAAAAATAAGAAGAAAAAAAGAAGAGGCAAGAAGAAGAAAGAAGAAGAAAGATGAAAGAAAAGCAGAAAGAAGAGGAAGAAGATAGAAGAGGAAGACGAAAATGAATAAGAATAAGAAGAAAATGAAATAAGAAGAAGAAGAAGAAGGAGAAGAAGAAGAGGAAGAAGAAGAAAGAAGAAGAACAAAGAAGAAGAAAAAGGAAAAAGAAGAAAATAGAGGAAGAAAGAAGAAGAAGAAGAAAGAAAGAGAAGAATAAGCGAAAGAAAGGAGATGAAGAAGAAGAAGAAGTAGGAAGAAGAAGAAGAAAAATGAAGAAGAAAAAAGAAGGCGAAGGGAGAAGATGAAGAAAGATAGAAGAAGAATGAGAAGAAGAATAAAAATAAGAAAGAAGAGGAAGAAAGAAAAAGAAGATTGAAGAAGTAGAAGAAAGTAGAAGAAGGGAAAAGAAAAAGAACAACAAGAAGAAGAAAGAACAAGAAGAAGAAAGAAGAAAAGGGAAGAAAAAGAAGAAAGTAGAAGAAGATGAGGAAGAAAAAGAAGAAGAAGAAGGTAGAAAAAGAAGAAGAAAAAAGAATAAGAAAGAAGAAGAAGAAGAAGATAGAAAAAAAGAAGAAAAAGAAGAAAAAGAAAGAAGAAGAAAAAGAAGAAGAAGAAGAAGAAGAAGAAGATGAAGAAGAAAGAAGAAGGAGAAGAAGAAGAAGAAGAAGAAGAAGAAGAAGAACAAGAAGAAGAAAAAGAAAAAGTAAGAAGAAGAAGAGGAAGAAATACAGGAAAGAGAAGAAGAAAGAAGAAAAAGAAGAAAAAGTTAAAGAAGAACAAAAAGAAGAAAAAAAGAAGAGGTGGAAGAAGAAGAAGAAAAGGAAGAAGAAGGAGAAGTATGAAGAAGAAGAACAAAGAAGAAGGGAAGAAAATTAAGAAGAAAAAAGAAGAAGAAAGAAGAAGAAGAAGCAGAAGAAAGGAGGAGATGTAGAAGAAGAAGAAGAAAGAAGAAGAA
>JAIUJO010002816.1:27500-41686 GCA_023846275.1 Vanilla planifolia | reverse complement strand
ATGAAGAAGAAAAAGAACAAGGAGCGGAAAAAGAAAAAGAAAAAGTAGAAAAAGAAGAATAAGAATAATAAGAAGAAGAAGAAGTAGAAGAAGAAGAAGAAGAAGAAGAATAAAAACAGGAAGAGGACATAGAAGAAGGAGGAGAAGGAGAAGTAGAAGAAAAAGAAGAACAAGAAGAATGGGAAGAAGAGAAGATGAAGAAGAAGAAGAGGAAGAAGAAGAAGAAGAAGACAATTAATAAGAACTAGGCAAAGAAGAAGAAGAAGAAGAATAAGAAAGTAGAGGAGGAGGAGAAGAAGAACAATAAAAAGAAGAAGAATAAGTTGAATAATAATAAGAAGAAGTACAAGGAGAAGAAGAAGAAGAATCAAAAGAAGAAAAATGAGAAGAAGAAGAAGAAGAAGACTATGAAGTGGAAAAAGAAGAAGTGGATAAAAAAGAAGAGGAAGAAAAAGAAGAAGAAGAAGACAAGAAAGGAGAAGAAGAAGAAGAAGAAGAAGAAGAGAAAGAAGAATAGGGAAAAGAAGAAGAAGAAGAAAAAGAAGAACGAGAAGGCAAAGAAAAAAAAGAATAAGAATAAGAAGAAGAAGAAGACGAAGAAGAAGAAGAAGACGACGAAGATGAAGAAGAAGAAGTTGAAGACGAAGAAGAAGAAGAAGAAGAAGAAGAAAAAGAAGATGAAGAGTAAGAAGTGGAACAAAGAGAAGGAGATGAAGAAGAAGAAGAAGACGAAGAAAAAGAAGATGGAGAAGAAGAACAACTAAAAGAAGAAGATGAACAGGAAGAAGAACAAGTAAAAGAAGAAGACAAATAAGAAGGAAGAGAAGAAGAAGAAGAAGAAGAACAACAACAACTAGAAGGCAAAGAAGAAGAAGAAGAAAAAGAATAAGAAGGATTAGAAGAAGAAGAAGTAGTAGAGGAAGAAGAAGAGTAAGAATAAGAAGAAGAAGAAGAAGAACAAGAAGTAGAAGAAAACGAAGAATAAGAAGACAATGAATAGGAAGAGGAAGAAGGCAAAGAAGAAAAAGAAGTAGAAGAATAACAAGAAGGAGGAGTAGAAGGAGGAGAAGGAGGAGGAGAAGAAGAAGAAGAAGAAGAAGAAGTACAAGGAGATGAAGAATAAGAATTGAAAGAAGAAAAATAAGAAGAAGACGAAAAAGATGATGAAGAAGAAATAAAAGAAGAAGAAGAAGAGAAAGAAGAAGATGAAAGAGAAGGATCAGAAGAAGTAGAATAGGAAGAAGAAGAAGAGGATATAGAAGAAGAAGAAGAAGATGCGAAAGACGAAGAAGACGAAGAAGAAGAAGTTGAAGAGGAGAAAGAAGAAAAAGAAGAAGATAATGACGAAGAAGATGAAGAAGATGAAGAGGAAGAAGAAGAAGAAAAAGAGGAGAAGAAGAAGAAGAAGAAGAAGTAGAGGAAGAAGAAGAAGAAGAATAATAGGAAGAAATAGAAGAAGAATAATAGGAAGAAATAGAAGAAGAAGGAAGAAGGAGAGGAAGAAGAAGGGAAAGAAGAAGAAGAAGAAGAACAAGAACAAGAAGAAGAGGAAAAGGTGGCAAAGTAGAAGAAGAAGCAAAAGAAGAAGAAGAAGAAGAAGGGGTAGAAGAAGAAGTAGTAATAGAAGAAAAAGAAGAACTTGCAGAAGAAGAAGACTAAAACAAAGAAGAAGAAGAAGAAGAAGAAGAATAAGAAGAAGAATTAGAACAAAAAAAATGAGAAGATTAAGAAAAAGAAGAAAACTAAAAAAAAGAAGAATAATTAGAGGAAGGGGACGAAGAAAAAGAAGAAGCACTAGAAGAAGAAGAACAACAAGAAGAAGAATAAGAAGAAGAAGAAGATAAAGAAGAAGAGGATAATAAAAAAGTTATGAAGAAGAAGAAGAAGACAAAGACAAAGAGAAAGAAGAAGAAGAAGAACAAGACAAATAAGAAGAGAAAGAAGAAGAAGAAGAAGAAGAAGTAGAAGAAGAAGAATAGCAGAAGAAGGAAAAGATGAAGAAGAAGAAGAAGAAGAAGAAGAACCAGAAGAAGAAGAAGAAGAAGAAGAAGAACCAGAAGAAGAAGAAGAAGAAGAAGAAGAGAAAGAAGAAGAAGAAGAAGAAGAAGTAAAATAATAATAATAATTATAATAATAATAATTAATAAGTTGAAGAAGAGGAAGAAGGAGAAGAAGATGGAGAAGAAGGAGAAGGAGAAGAAGAAGAAGAAGTAGAAAAATAATAAGAAGAAGATGGAGAAGAAGAAGAAGTAGAAGAAGAAAAGAAGAAGAAGAAGATGAAGAAGACGAAGAAGAACATGAAGAAGAAGAAGAATAAAAAAAAGAAGCAGAAGAAGAGGAAGAAGAAGAAGATGAAGAAGAAGAAGAAAAGGAAGAAGAAGAAGATGAAGATGAAGAAGAAGGAGGAGGAGGAGGTGGAGGAGGAGAAGAAGAGGAAGAAGAAGAAGAAGAAGAAGAAGAAGACGAAGAAGAAGAACAAGATTAAGAAGGAGAAGAACAAGAAGTAGAAGAAGGAGAAGGAGAAGGAGAAGAAGAAGAAAAAGAAGAAGAAGAAGAATAGGAGAAAGAAAAAGAAGAAAAAGAAGAAGAAGAAAGAAGAAGAATAAGAATAAGAAAAAGAAGAAGAACAAGAACAAGAAGAAGACGAAGAAGAAGAAGATGATGAAGAAGAAGAAGAAGCTGATGAAGAAGAAGGAGAGGTAGATGTAGAAGAAGAAGAAGAAGAAGAGGAAGATGAAGAAGACAAAGAAGAAGAAGAAGAAGAAGAAGAAGGGGAATTAGATGGTGAAGAAGTAGAAGAAGAAGAAGAAGAAGGGGAATTAGATTGTGAAGAAGTAGAAGAAGAAGAAGAAGTAGATGTAGTGGAAGAAGAAGAAGAAAAAGAAGAAGAAGACGAAGAAGAGGAAGAAATGGAAGAAGAAGAAGTCGGAGAAGAAGAATATGAAGAATAAGAAGAAGAAGAAGAAGAAGAAGAGGAAGTAGAAGAAGAAGAAGAAAAGAAGAAGAAGAAGAAGAAGAAGAAGAAGGAGAAAAAGAAGGAAGAGGAGAAGAAGAAGAAGCAAAAAAAGAAGTAAACAAAGAAAAAGAAGAAAAAGGAGAAGGAGAAGAAGAAGTAGAAGATGAAGTAGAAGAAAAAGAAGAAGAATAAGAAGAAGAAGAAGAGGAAGAAGAAGAAGAAGAAAAAAAGAGGATAATAAAAAAGTGAAGTAGAAGAAGACTAAGAAAAGTGAAAGAAGAAGAAGAAGAAGAAGAAGAAGAAGACTAAGAAGAAGAAAAAGAATAAGTAGAAGAAAAACAACAAAAACAAGCCGAAGGAGAAGAAGAAGAAGAGAATAAAGAATAAGAAGAAGAAGTAGAATAATAATAATAATAATAATAATAATAATAATAATAATAATTAGTTGAAGAAGAGGAAGAAGAAGAAGAAGAAGGAGAAAAAGATGGAGAAGAAGGAGAAGGAGATTATGAAAAAGAAGTAGAAAAAGTATAAGAAGAAGATGGAGAATAAGAAGAAGTCGAAGAAGAAAAGAAGAAGAAGAAAATAGCTGTGCTGTAGTTAGGGCCTTTCCCAAAGTTCCTAGAAGAAGAAGGATAAGAAGAAGAAGAAGAAGAAGAAGAAGAAGAAGAAGAAAAAGAAAAATAAAAAAGAAACAGAAGAAGAGGAAGAAGAAGATGATGAAGGAGAAGAACAAAATGAAGAAGAAGAAGACGAAGATGAAGAAGAAGAAAAAGAAGGAGGAGGCAGTGGAAGAGAAGAAGAAGAAGAAGAAGATCGAGTAGAAGAAGAAGTAGAAGAAGAAGAAGAAGAAGAAAGAGAAGAAGAAGATGAAGAAATAGAAGAAAAAGAAAAGGAAGTAGAACAAAAAGATGAAGAAGAAGAAGAAGAACAAGAAGGTGATAAAGAAGAAGAAGCACAAGAAGAAGAAGAAGAAGACGAAGAAGAAGGAGAAGAAGAAGAAGCAGATGAAGAAGAAGAAGAAGAAGAAGAAGAAGAAGAGGACGAATACGAAGTATAAAAAAAAGAAGAGGAAGGAGAAGAAGAAGAAGATGATGATGATGAAGATGAAGAAGAAGAAGTAGAAGAAGGTGAAGAAGAAAAAGAAGATGAAGAAGAAGAAGAAGAGGAAGATGAAAAACAAAAAGAAGAAAAAGAAGAAAAGAAGAACAAGATGAAAAACATGATGATGAAGAAGTAGAAGAAGGAGAAGAAGATGGAGAAGAAGAAAAAGAAGAAGAAGAAGACAAAGAAGAATAAGAACAAGAAGAAGCAGACCATGAAGAAGAAGAAGAAGGAGATGAAGAAGTAGAAGAAGAAGATATAGAGGATGATGATGACGAAGAAGAAGCAGAAGAAGAAGAAGAAGAAGAAGAAGAAGAAGAAGAAAAATAAAAAAAAAGAAACAGAAGAAGAGGAAGAAGAAGATGATGAAGAAGAAGAACAAAAAGAAGTAGAAGAAGATGAAGATGAAGAAGAAGAAAAAGAAGGAGGAGGCGGTGGAGGAGAAGAAGAAGAAGAAGAAAAACGAGTAGAAGAAGAAGAAGAAGATTGAGAAGGAGAACAACAAAAAGCAGAAGAAAGAGAAGGAGAAGGATAAGAGGAATAAAAAGAAGAAGAAGAAGAAGAGGAAGAAGAAGAAGAAGAAGAAGAAGAAGAAGAATAAGAATAAGAATAAGAAGAAGAAGAAGACGAAGAAGAAGAAGAAGGAGGAGATGAAGAAGAAGAAGCAGAAGAAGAAGAAGAAGAAGAAGAAGAAGAAGAAGGCAAAGAAGAAGAAGAAAAAGAGGAAGTAGATGGTGAAGAAGTAGTAGAAGAAGAAGAAGAATTAGAAGTAGTAAAAGAAGAAGAAGAAGAAAAAGAAGAAGAAGATGAAGAAGAAAAAGAGATGGAAGAAGAAGAAGTCGGAGAAGAAGAATAAGAAGAATAAAAAGAAGATGAAGAAGAGGATGGAGAAGAAGTAGAAGAAGGAGAAGAGAAGAAGAAGATGAAGAAGAAGAAGAAGAAGAAGGAGGAGAAGAAGAAGAAGCAGAAAAAGAAGAAGTAAACAAAGAAAAAGAAGAAGAAGGAGAAGGAGAACAAGAAGAAGTAGAAGATGATGTAGAAGAGAAAGAAGAAGAAGAAGAAGATGAGAAGTAGAACAAGGAGAAGAAGAAGAAGAATAATAAGAAGTACAAGAAGAACAAATCGAAGAAGAAGTAGAAGGTGAAGAAGAAGAAGAAGGTGACGAAGAAGAAGAGGACGAAGAAGATAAAAGAGAAAAAGATCAAGAAGAAAAAGAAGAAGTAGAAGAAGAAGTAGAATAAGAAGAAAAAGAAGAAGAAGAAGAAGATGATGATGATGATGATGTAGTTGAAGAAGAAGAAGAGGAAGAAGAAGAAGAAGAAGAAGAAGAAGTAGTAAAAGAAGAAGAATAAAAAAAGTAGAAGTAGAAAAAGAAGAAGAAGAAGAAGAAAAAGGAGGTGAAGAAGAAAAAGAAAAAGAAAAAAGAGGAAAAGCTGAAGGATAAGAAGAAGAAGAAGAAGAAGAAGAAGAAGAAGATAAAGAAGAAGAAGAAGTTGTTGATGATGAAGAAGAAGAAGGAGAAGAGGAAGAACGAGTAGAAGAAGAAGAAGAAGAAATAAAATAAGAAGAGGAGGAAGAAGAAGAAGACAAAGAACAATAAGAATAAGAAGAAGAAGAAGTTGGAAAAGAAGAAGAAGACGAAGAAGAATAAAAAGATGAAGAAGAAGAAGATGAGGAGGTGGAAGAAGAAGAAGATGAAGAAGAAGAAATCAAAGTTGAAGAAGAAGAAGATGAACAAGAAGAAGAAAAAGATCAAGAAGAAGAAGAAGGAGAAGAAGAAGATGAAGAAAAAGAAGAAGCACAAGAAGAAGGAGAAGAAGAAGAAGAAGAAGAATTAGAAGAAGAAGAAGAAGAAGAAGGAGAAGAAGCAAAATTAGGAAAAGCCAAAGTTGAAGAAAAACAAGAAGAAGAAGGAAAAGAAGAAGAAGAAGAAGAAGAAGAGGAAGAAGGAGAAGAAGAATTAGAAGAAGTAGAAGAAGAAGAAGAAGAAGAAGAACAAGAAGAAGTAGAAGAAGACGAAGTAGAAGAAGGAGATGAAGAAGAAGAAGAAGTTGAAGAAGTAGAAGAAGAAGAAGGAAAAGAAGAAGAAAAGCTGAAAAATATGTAAAAAAAGATGAAGAAGAAGAGGAAGAAGAAGAAAGTGAAGAAGAAGAGGAAGAAGAAGAGAAAGTAGAAGAAGAAGAAGAAGAAGTTGAACTAGAAGAAGAAGCAGAAGATGAAGAAGAAGATGAAGAAGGAGAAGAAAAAGAAGAGGAGGAAGATGAAGAAGAAGAAGAACAAGAAGAAGAAGAGGAAGAAAAAGAAGAAGAATAAGAAGAAAGTGCAAAGATGAATAATTCAATGAATAAGAAGAAAAAGAAGAAGGAGAAGAAGAAGAAGAAGAAGAAGAAGAAGATGAAGAAGAAGCAGAAGAAGAAGAAAAAGAAAAAGAAGAAGAAGAAGAAGAAGAAGAAGAAAAAGGAGAAAACAAAAAAGAATAAGAAGAAGAAGGAGAATTAGAAGAAGAGGAAGAAGAAGAAGAAGAACAAGAACAAGAAGAAGAAGCAAAAGTAGAAAATGAAGATGAAGATGAAGATGATGAAGGTGACGTAGATGAAGTTGAAGACAAAGTATAAGAAGTGAAGATGAAGAAGAAGATGGAGAAGACAAGGAGGAAGATGATGAAAAAGAAGAAGAAGAAGAAGAAGAAGAATAAGAAGAAGATGTAGAAAAGGAAGGAGGCAGGAGAAGAAGAAGAAGAAGAAGAAGAAGAAGAAGAAAAAGAAATAGAAGAAAAAGAAGAAGAAGAAAAGAAAGAATAAGAAGAAGAAGAAGAAGTGGAAGAATAAGTAGAAGAAGATGAAGAAGAAGATAAAGAAATAGTTGTAGTAGTAGTAAAAGAAGAAGAGAAGACGTAGAAGAAGAAGAAGAAGAAGAAGAAGAAGACGAAGAGGAAGTCAAAGTTGAAGGAGTAGAAGAAGAAGAAGAAGGGGAAGAAGAAGAAGGAGAAGAAGAAGAAGATGATGATGAAGTTGAAGAAAAAGGAGTAAACATAAAAGAAGAAGTCCAAGAAGAAGAAGAAGATGAAGAAGAAGAAAAGTAGTAGTAGAAGAAGAAGAAGAAGAAGAAGAAAAAAAGGAAAAGAAGAAGAAGAATTTGAAGAAGTAGAAGTTGAAGCAGAAGAAGAAAAAGATAATGACGATGAAAAAGAGGAAGAAGAAGAAGATCTAAAAGGAGAAATAGAAGAAGAAGAAGAAGAAGAAGAAAAAGCAGAAAAGGAAGAGGAAGAAGAAGAAGAAGAACAAGAAGAAGAAAAAGAAGGAGGAGAAGATGAAGAAGAATAAGGAGGTAAATAAAGTAGAAGACGAAGAAGTAGAAGAAGAAGAAAAAGAAGAAGAAGAAGAAGATGAACATCCACAAGAAAAAGATGATGATGAAGAAGAAGAAGAAGAAGATTATGAGGAAGAAGGAGAAGAAGAAGAAGAAGTTGTGAAAGAGGAAGAAAAAGAAGAGGAAGCAGAAGAGGAAGTAGAAGGAGAAGAAGAAGAAGAACTAGAAGAAGACGAAGTAGAGAAAAAAGAAGAAGAAGAAGCAGTAGTAGTAGAAGAAGAAGACTGAGAGGATGACACCAAAGAAAGAGAATAAGAAGAAGAAGAAGAAGAAGAAGACAAAGAAGACGAGGAAGAAGAAGAGAAGAAGAAGAAGATGAAGAAGAAGAAAAACAAGAAGAATAAGAAAAAGTCAAAGAAGAGAAAGAAGATGATGAAGAAGAAGAAGAAGAAGGCGAAGAAGTAGAAGAACAAGAAGAAAGAAAGAAGGAGAAGAAGAAGAAGAAGAAGAAGAATAAGAAGAAGAAATAGTTTAAGATAAAGAAGAAGACGAAGTAGAAGAACAAGAAGAAGAACATGAAGAAGAAGAAAAAGAAAAAAAAGAAGAACAAGAAGAAGGAGAATAATAACAAGAAGACAAAGAAGAAGAAGAATATAAGAAAGAAGGAAAAGTTGAAGTAGAAAAAGAAGATGAAAAAGAAGAAGAAGAAGAAGCAAAAGAAGAAAAAGCAGAGGAAGAAGAAGAAGAAGACGAAGAAGTAAACGAAGAAGAAGAAAAAGTAGACGAAGAAGTGGAAGAAGGAGAAGACAAAGAAGAAGAAAAAAAAGAAGAACAAGAGTGTAAAGAAGAACACAAGCAAGAGGAAAAAGTAGAAGAAGAAGAAGAAGAAAAAGAAGAATAAGAAAAAGAAGGTGAAGAAGAAGAAGGAGAAGAAGAAGAAGAAGATGAAGATGAAGATGAAAAAGAAGAAAAAGATGAAGAAGAAAAATATGAAGT
Organism: Vanilla planifolia; assembly: GCA_023846275.1. Lineage (NCBI taxonomy): Eukaryota > Viridiplantae > Streptophyta > Magnoliopsida > Asparagales > Orchidaceae > Vanilla > Vanilla planifolia. Next base: position 33,321 of record JAIUJO010002816.1, on the reverse strand, counting down.
GGAAAAAGAAGACAAAAAAGAAGAAGAAGAAGAAGTTGACGAAGAAGTGGAAGAAGAAGAAGAAGAAGACAATGATGAAGTGGAAAAAGAAGAAGAAGAGGGCAAAGAAGAACAAAAGAAAGAGAAAGAAGAAGAAGAAGAAGAAGAAGAAGAAGAAGAAAAAGAATAATAATAAGAAGAAGAAGAAGAAGAAGAAGACAAAGAAGGAGAAGAAGGAGAAGAAGGAGAAGAAGATGACGACAAAGAATAAGAAGAAGAAGAAGATGAAGAAGTAGAAGAAGAACAAAAAGAAGAACTTAAAGATGAAGAAAAAGAAGATAAAAAATAAGAAGTGGAAGACAAAGAAGAAGAAGAACAAGACGGAGATGAAAAGGTGGTAGCAGAAGAAGAAGAAGAAGAAGAGAAGAAGAAGAAGAGGACAAAAAAGAAGAAGAAGAAGAAGAAGAATAAGGCAAAGGAAAAGAAGAAGAAGTAGAAGAAGAAAAAAGTAGAAGAAAAAGAAGACAAAGAAGAAGAAGAAGATTATGATGATGAGAAAGAAGAAGACCAAAATGAAAATGAAGGAAAAAGAAAAAAAGGGAGAAGAAGAAGAAGAAGAAGAAAAAAAAGAAAAGAAGTAGAAGAAGATGAAAAAGAAGAAGTAGAAGAAAAAGTAGTAGAAGAAAAAGTAGAAGTGGAAGAAAATGAAGAAGAAGAAAGCCAAAATTAATAGGAAGGAGAAGAAGAAGTAGAAGAAGAGGTACAAGAAGAAGAAGAAGTAGTAGAAGAAGAAGAAGAGAGGAAGAAGAGGAAGAAGAAGAAGAGGTGGAGGAGGAGGAGGAAGAAGAAGAAGAAGAAAACGAACCAAAAGTGGAAGAAGAAAAAGAAGAAGAAGAAGATGAAGTCGAAGAAGTAGAAGAACAAGGAGAAGAAGGAGAAGAAGGAGAAGAAGATGAAGAAGAAGAAGAAGAAGAATAACAAGAAGAAGAAAATGAAGAAGAAGACGAAGAAGAATAAGGGGTAGAAGATGGAGGAGAACAAAAAGAAGAAGAAGAAAAGGTGAAGAAGAAGAAGAAGAAGAAGGACAATAATAAGAAGAAGGGGAAGAAGAAGTTGAAGAAGAAGAAGAAGAAGACTATGACGAAAAAAAACAAGAAGAAAAAGACAAAGATGAAGAAGAAGATTGAGATAAAGATGGAGAAGAAGAAGAAGAAGAAGAAGAAGAAGATGAAGAAGATGAAGAAGATGAAGAAGAAGAGGAAAAGAAAAAGAAGAAGCAGATGGAGAAGAAGAAGAAGAAGAAAAAGAAGAAGAAGAAGAAGAAGAAGAAGAAAAAGAAGTCAAAGTAGAAGAAGATGACAATGAAGAAGAAGAAAAGATGAAGAAGATGATGTTAAAGAAGAAAACGAAGAAGTTGAAGAAGAAGAAGTAGAAGAAGTAGAAGAAGAAGAAGAAGAAGAAGAAGTAGAAGAAGACAAAGAAGAAGAAAGAGTAGAGAAAAAAGGAGAAGAAGAAGAAGAAGAAGATGATGATGATGATGATTATGGAGTAGAAGAAGAGGAAGAAGAAGAAGAAGATGAAGATGATGATGATTATGATGGTGAAGAAGAAGAAGAAGATGAAAAAGGAGAAGAAGAAGAATAGGAAGAGGTGGAGAGGAAGAAGAAGAAGAATAAGAAGATGAAATTGAAGAAAAAGAACAATAAGAAGAAGAAGAAGAAGAAGAGAAATAAAATGTCGAAGGGGAAGAAGAAGAAGGAGAAGAAGAAGAAGAAGAAGAAGAATATGACGAATAAAAGCAAGAAGAAACATATGAAGAAGAAGAAAAAGAAGAAGAAGGGGAAGAAGAAGAAGAAGAACAAGAACAAGAAGAAGAACAAGAATAAGAAGAAGAAGAAGACGAAGAAGAAGGAGACGAAGAAGAAAAAGAAGAAGAGAAAGAAGAAGATGAAGAAGAAGAAATAGAAGAAGATGATGATGATGATGAAGAAGAGGAACAAGAAGAGAAATAAGAAAAAGAAGAAGAAGATAAAGAAGAAGAAGAAGAAGAAGAAAAAGAAGAAATATGAAGATGATGGAGAAGAATAAGAAGGTTAAGAAGAAGAAGAACAAGTGGAAGGCAAAGGAGGAGGAGGAGGAGGAGAAGAAGAGGATGAAGAAGAAGAAGAAGAAGAATAAAAATATGAAGAAGTATAAGATGATGTAGAAGAAGAAGAAAAAAGAATAGCAATAAGAAGAAAAAGAAGAAGAAGACGAAGAAGAAGAAGAAGAAGAAAGAGAAGAAGAGAAGATGAAAAAGAAGAAGGAGAAGAAGAAGAAGAAGAAGAAGAAGGAGAATAACAAGAAGAAGCAGAGGAAGAAGATGAGAAAAGGACGAAGAAGATGAAGAAGAAGACGAAGCAGAAGAATATGAAAAAGAGGAGGAAGAAGATGATGATGAAGGAGAAGAAAATAATGATGATGATGATGATGATGATGAAGAAGAAGAAGAACAAGAAGTTAAATAAGAAAAAGTGGAAGAAGAAGAAGAAGAAGAAGAAGAAAAATCTGAAGATGATGGAGAAGATGGAGAAGGTCAAGAAGAAGAAGAAGAGGAAGACAAAGGAGGAGGAGGATGAAGAGGAGAAGAAGAAGACGAAGAAGAAGAACAAGAACACGAATAAAAAGATGGAGTATAAGATGAAGAAGAAGATGAAGAGAAAGAAGAAGATGAAGAATAAGAATAAGAAGAAGAACCGAAATAAGAAGAAGAAGAAGAAGGAGAAGAAGACAAAGAAGAAGAAGAAGTAGAGGAAGAAGAAGAGAAAACGACGAAGAAAATGAAGAAGAAGACGAAGAAGAAGAATATGAAGAAGAGGAAGAAGAAGAAGACGATGAAGAAGAAGATTATAAAAAAGAAGAAGTCGAAGAAGAAGAAGAGGACAACAAAGGAGGAGGAGGAGGAGAAGAAGAAGAAGAAGAAGTCAAAGAAGAAGTAGAAGAGAAAGAAGAAGAAGAATAATAATAATAAGAAGAAGAAGACAATGAAGAAGTTGAAGAAGAAGAAGAAGAAGAAAAATAGAAGAAGAAAAAAAAAGAAGACAAAGGAGGAGAAGAAGGAGGAGAAGAAGAAGAGGAAGACAAAGAAGCAGTAGAAGAGAAAGAAGAATACGTGGATGAATAAGAAGAAGAAGACGAAGAAGAAGTAGTAGAAGAAAAAGAAGAAGAAGAAGAAGAAGAGGAAGAGAAGCGGAAGAAAAAGCCGAAGAGGTAGTAGAAGGAGTCAAAGAAGAAGAAGAAGAAGAAGAGGAAGAAGAAGTAGCAGATGATGAAGAAGAAGAAGAAGATGAAGAAGAAGAAGAATTAGAAGAAGAAGAAGAAGAAGAAAGAAAGTAGAAGAAGAAGAAGATGTAGAAGAGGAAGAAGAAGAAGAAGAAGATGTAGAAGAAAAAGTAAAAGAAGAAAAGGAAAATGATAAGAAGAAGACTGCAACGAAGAAAGAGGAGGAGGAGGTGGAAAAGAAGAAGAAGAAGAAGAAGAACAAAAAGAAGAAAAGAAGAAGAAGAAGAATAAGGGGAGAAGAAGAAGAAGAAGAAGACGAAGAAGAGGACGACGAAGAAAGAAAAAGAAGAAGAAGATGAAAAGATTAAGAAAAAGATGTAGGTGAAGAAGAAGAAGAAGATGAAGAAGAAGAAGTGGAAGATAAGGAAGAAGAAGATGATGAAGAAGAAGAAGAAGAAAATGTTGAAGAAGGAGAAAAAGAAGAAGAATACAAAGAAGAAGAAGAAGTAGAACAAGAAAAAGAAGAAGAAGAAGAAGAAGAGGAAGAAGAAGAAGAAGAAGAAGAAGAAAAATTGGAAGAAGAAGAAGAAGAAGGAGAAGAAGAAGAAGAAGAGGAAGTAGAAAAAGAAGAAGAAGAAGAAGAAGAAGACGAAGAAGAAGAAGTAGTAGAAGAAGATGAAAAAGAAGAGGAAGAAGAAGATGACGAGGAAGATGAAGATGGATAAGAGGAAGTGAAAGAAGACGAAGAAGAAGAAAAAGAAGATGAAGACGATGACGATGATGAAGAAGAAGAAGATGAAGAAAAAAAGGAAGACAAGAAAAAAGAAGAAGAAGATGAAGAAGAAGAAGAAGAAGACGAACAAGAAGAGAAAATAGAAGAAGTAGAACAAAAAGAAGATGATGAAGAGGAAGAAAAAGAAGGAGAAGAACAAGAAAATGAAGAAGAGGAATAAAGAGAAGAACAAAAAGAAGAAGGAGAAAAAGAAAAAGATGAAGAAAAGATGAAGAAGTAGAAGAAGAAGAGTAATAATAATAATAATAATAATAAGAAGAAGAAAATCAAGAAGATGAAGAAGAAGAAGAAGAAAGAAAAGAAGATGCAGAAGAAGAAGAAGAAGACAAAGAAGAAGATTACTACCAAAAAGATGAGGAAGAAGGCGATGAAAAGAAGAGGGAGAGAAAGAAGAAGAAGAAGAAGAAGAAGAAGAAGAAGACGAAGATGAAGAAAAATGCGAAGATGAAGAAGATGATTAAGATAAAGAAGAAGACGAAGTAGTAAAAGAAGAAGGAGAAGAAGAAAAAAAGAAGAAGAAGAATAGAAGAACAAGAAGAAGACGAAGAAGAAGAAGAAGAAGATGACGAAGAAGAAGAAAAACAAGATGAAGAAGAAGAAGACAATGAAGAATAAGAAGAAGAAGAAGAAGGTATAAAAGAAGATGAAGAAGAAGAAGAAGATGATGATGATGATGATGACAACAATGAAGAAGAAGGAGAAGAATATGAAAAATACTAAGAAGAAGAGGAAGAAGAGGAGGAGAAGGAGGAAGAAGAAGAAGAAGAATAAGAAGGAGAAAATGAAGAAGAAGAAGAAGAGTAAAAAGAAGAAGGAGAAAGAGATGGAGAATAAGATGAAGAAGAAGAAGAAGAAAAGGAAGAAAAACATGAAGTGGAAGAAGCAGAAAAAGCAGAAGAAAAGGAAGAAAATAATGAAGAATAAAAAGACGAAGAAGAAGATGACTAGGAAAAATAAGAAGAAAAAAACGAACAAGCAGAAGACGGAGAAGAAGAAGTAGTAGAAGGAGAAGAGGCTGAAGAAAGGAAGAAGAAGAAGAAGTAGAAGAAGATGATGAAGAAGAAGAAGAACAAAAAGATGATGATGAAGAAGAAGAAGAACAAGATGTAGAAGACAAAGAAGAAGAAAAAGAAGAAGAAGAAGAAGAGGTAAGAAAAGAAGGAGAAGAAGAAGAAGGGGAAGAAAAAGACGACGAAGAAGATGAAGACAAAGAAGAGGAGGAAGAAGAAGATGATGAAGATGCAGAAGAAGAAAAAGAAAAAGACGATGATGACGATGATGAAGAAGAAGAAGAAGATGAAGAAGAAGACGAACAAGAAAAAGTAGTAAAAGAAGAAGAAGAAGAAGATGATGATGATGATGATGAAGTCGAAGAAGAAGAACATGGAGGAGAAGAAGAAAAAGAAGAAGAAGAAGAAAAAGATGAACAAGAAGTAGAAGAAGAAGAAAAAGAAGAGGAATAAGAAGTAAAGAAGGTGACGAAGAAAAGAAGAAGAAGAAGCAGAAGAAGAAAAAGAATAAGAAGACGAAAAAGAAGAAGAAGATGAAGATGAAGAAGAAGAAGAAGAAGAAGTAGAAGAAGAAGAAGAAGAGGAAGAAAGAAGAATAATAATAAGAAGAAAAAGAATAAAAAGAACTATAAGATGAAGAAGAAGAATAAATGGTGAAGAAGAAGAAAAATTAAAAGAATAAAAATAATATGATGTAGGAGAAGAAGAAGAAGAAGAAGGAGAAGAAAAAGAAGGAGAAGAAGAAGGAGAAGAAGAAGGAGAAAAAGAGGAAGAAGAG